>JXCR01145036.1:8115-18447 GCA_002079205.1 Phalaenopsis hybrid cultivar | reverse complement strand
AGTGAACAGAGGAGAACCATGTGAAATTATTTTCACATTAATTTGATACATAAATTATTTTTAAGAAAATGAATTAGGTGGAATTATTTTCACATTAATTTAATGCATAAATTATTTTTAAAAAATGAATTAGTGTTAGGGATCAATTCTCCATTCATATTGGATTATCACCTTGACCACAAATTTTTATATGTTGTAGCCTCTGTCTAGATGCACAATTTGAGCATTTTTTCAAAGACATAGAAGATCTCTAGATAGAACTTTATATGTTGTAGCCTCTATCTAGATCCATTCATATGGAATTAATATCTTAACTCTAAATTTTTATATGTTGTAGCCTCTGTCTAGAAGCACGATTTAAGCATTTTTCCAAAGACATAGGAGATCTCTAGACAGAGATCTTAATTTTCTAAGTTCTAAAGCATTTTTCCAAAGACATAGGAGATCTTTAGACATAGATCTTAATTTTCTAAGTTTTGATTAAGCATTTTTCCAAAGACATAGGAGATCTCTAGACACAGATCTTAATTTTCTAAGTTTTGATGCACCCGTCCAAAGACATAGGAGGTCTTTGTAGCCTCTGTCTAGGTGAATAATTTGAACATTTTTCCAAAGACATAGGAGATCCCTAGATTTAAGCATTTTTCCAAAGACATAGGAGATCTCTAGACAGAGATCTTAATTTTCTAAGTTCTAAAGCATTTTTCCAAAGACATAGGAGATCTTTAGACATAGATCTTAATTTTCTAAGTTTTGATTAAGCATTTTTCCAAAGACATAGGAGATCTCTAGACACAGATCTTAATTTTCTAAGTTTTGATGCACCCGTCCAAAGACATAGGAGGTCTAGACAGAGATCTTAATTTTCTAAGTTTTTATGCATTTTCTATTCAAATAATTATAAAAAATTTATATGATTTATAAAATTCTACAAAAATTCATGTAAGTTTTCTATGGCTAGAGTAGTCTTAGGAAATAATTTCATAATTTTTTAGAATCAAAATATCACTTTTTTGAGCAAACCCCAATTTATTTAAAATATTTAATTTGAAGCACACAGAGACTAAAATCACTTGATTTTTGTTCTCCACTGTGGCTTATAAGTCAAAAAACTCATCATAAAAATTCCAAGTCGTTTGGAGATCATTTAATATTTTTAATTGATTTTTAAAAGTGACCATTAAAGTTGAAAATTAAATAATTTTTAAAAATCAAAATATAACTTCAAAAATTATCAAACTTAGTTTTTTGANCTCTTTTAAAACACCACAAGTCCAATTAGGACTAAAATTTGGCTAAGTGTTCTCAATAACATTAATTTGCCCCCTAAAGGGTCTTTACCCCATAACCTTCAAATTAAAAGGTAAAGTGACATTCACCCAAGTGTTCTCAATAACACTGATTTGCCCCTTTCAGGGTCTTCACCCACATAATTACCTTATCTTGGAATAATCAAGACATCAATGTTCACTGAGCATCAGGATATTCAGGATGAATTATTAAGTAACGTAATAAAGTTTAAATGACGGATAATCAAGACATCAATATTCACTGAGCATCAGGATATTTAGGATGAATTATTAAGTAACATAATAAAGTTTAAATGAACACAAAGTCTTTTTCCAGACATTAAGAAGGTTGCATGGACCTGCTCCCTACTCTTAATCTGGTAAATACCTTAGGGATCTATTAAACTTAATATGTTTTACTTAATAATATTATCCTTAAAATTTAAGGACCCCCAATACACAACATAGAGTTAGGAAAATTTCCAAAACTTTACTTTTCCAGCTCTATGCTCTGACATGCATTTTGAGTTTAAGGTGGTGGAACAAGAAGACTCGCCAGGTACAGTTTTACAGTTTACAGCATTTTACAGTCTTTCATGTTACTTTTCTACTGCACTTTTATTTATGCTTGTATTTACATACCTGCATGAGAAAAAAAAAATCATGCAGGTGGTGAAACGAGAAGACTCGCCAGGTACACTTTTACAGTCTTTCTTGTACTTTCCTACTCTTTTATTTATGCTTGTATTTACATACCTGCATAGAAAATATAAAATTGCATAAATCACCCCAACAACATTTCAAAAATATAAAACAACTAAAATTTAATCACAAACATCACAAAAAAATACAACTTTAACTAAATTAATACGTCTCTATTAGAAGATCGGAAACCCCTCGGAGGAGGTAACCTACGGTTGCTAACGAGGTTTTCCATCTATTAGATGATCGAGAATCCCTCGGAGGAGGTGACCTACGGTTGCTAACGAGGCTTCCCCCTGTCTCTATTGAAAGATCGGGAACCCCTCAGAGGAGGTAACCTACGGTTGCTAACGAGGTTTTCCACGGTCAAGATGAAATTATGGAACTCATTAAGTTGAGTTTAGTAAATTCATTTAGACTAAGTGATTCCAATAAAAAATAGTAGTACCGGGACGAAAATTATGGAACTCATTAAGTTGAGTTTAGTAAATTCATTTGGACTAAGTGATTCCAATAGATTATGGAACTCATTAAGTTGAGTTTAGTAAATTCATTTGGACTAAGTGATTTCAATAGAAAGTGGGAACCCCTCGGAGGAGGTAACCTACGGTTGCTAACGAGGTTTTCCATGGTCTAAATGAATCGAACCCCTCGGAGGAGGTAACCTACGGTTGCTAACGAGGCTTCCCACGGTCTAAATGAAATAATGGAACTCATTAAGTTAAGTTTAGTAAATTCATTTGGACTAAGTGATTCCAATAGAAAATATGGAACTCATTAAGTTGAGTTTAGTAAGTTCATTTGGACTAAGTGATTCCAATAGAAAATAGTGCTGACTCATTAAGTTGAGTTTAGTAAGTTCATTTGGACTAAGTGATTCCAATAGAAAATAGTGGCGCCGGGACGATGGAACCGTGGCTTCATTAAGTTGAGTTTAGTAAATTTATTTGGACTAAGTGATTCCAATAGAAAATAGTGGTGCTGCATTAAGTTGAGTTAGTAAATTCATTTGGACTAAGTGATTCCAATAGAAAATAGTGGTGTCGGGACGATGGAACTGTTGGATCTTGACTGGTGTTGATTTAATCAACTTTAATATGCCCATAATAAAATTTAAAGAACTTTAACCATAGGGTCACCTGATTTGATATTATAACCAAATGACCTAGAAAACTTGAACTCTGCTACAACGAGGAGCTTGGAGCTCACATGATGGGCAGCCCGGCCACCTTCAACAGCAAGAGGATCTACAACAATACATCATTCCTTAACTTTAAAATAACAAAGCCATAGGAATTCGAGGTTGTTTTTCTAGTGCAACATAAATCCTCAAACATATCTTTTAGGCATTTGTACAATCCTGCTGTACAATCTAAGCCATAACTTGCCTTAGGATTCCGAGGTAGCCATTTGTCATGACCTAAATCCTCACATCTTCAAGGTTATTTGTGCTGATTGTTTCACATAAATGTAAATCCTAATAAAAAAAAATTGCAGGATGAAACATCTAAATGATTTCTCTTAAATTGAAGCCAAATAATAGGATAGCTTGGGAAGTCATCGAAGTTCTTCTTCGGATCTGTGGCATCCTCTAGTGTTTCCTCCTTTGGACTCCAAATTAAAATATTCCAAATTTGAACAAATCCCCCTTCACACTTCTTAGTCCGATATCTTTGAAATGTCCTTACCATTTGAACTCCTTGAAGATAATTTTTCTTGACTTTTATTGAGAGAATTCTTAAGGTAACTTTTGTTACCTAAGATGTAATTAACTATAGGGGCTTGCCCTTATAGGAAACTTTTCCCGAACCCAGCATAATATAAACCCTATTTAATTCCTTATATTAAATAGGGGAACTTGTCGGCCAATACATTGGTTTCGCAGACCAAAAGGATGTCATAACTTTCTTTAGTTTATTTGATCGAGCCCCACCCTCAATTCTTATGTTCATCCTTCGGGATAGATACATGATTTGAGATAAAGCGCTCTTTCATCTAAATTATGAAAATTATGGGGTTAGTTTGACTTCATTTTTTTCAAAACCCAACTTTTTAAACGTCCTTCCAAAGCGGGCAACGGGATTTCAATTCTGATGACCGATAGCTTCTTACGGACAAACCCTATACCAAAAATAGTGCCGACAGGGACACATGCATTGTCGCTCGTAGCCAAACATATGATACAACTTCTCCTCTAACTCAAGATCAATTCCACTGAATTTATTTTTTTTCGCAGCAGACGCTGCCTTAAAATTCATATAAAATCTAGTTAATTTTTTAAAATAAATTAAAAATTAACCAAAGTGGAGGACATTTTAAAAACACTTACTACAAGTCTTTTTGTCCACCCCTTCTTAAAAGCATCAATCATTCGTTTATCGGATCCCAACCTCAAGCCTGTGACCCTCGTTTCAATTTCTTCCAGATTTTTTTATTATTCTTAAGCTGATCCCACTTACTTTTTAATTGCATCATATCATACTCTCTATTTGTACTTTTCTTGAATTTTTTGATAATATTTTGTCACCCTTCCTTATTGAAAGAGGTTGTAGGCCTATTTATTATATCAATCTACTTGAGGCAAATGTAGCAAAATATTATTTTTATTTCTTTGTCCAACATTGCAGATTAACCAGTCTCATCGTTCTTAAATATTGTATTACTAAGATGAAAAAAATTAATTAACATAAATAATAATGCAATAATATCTCAAAACAAAGAAAAATTGTAAGGCTGCAATATCATCACCACAAACCACACCACCACCACCTCATCACACAATCACCCTACACCACCACCTCCACACCACACACCACCACCTCCACATCACACCAACAAATCCACACACCACCACCTCCACACCCCACAACCACACCAATACCACCACACCTACAAATCCACACTAACACATCCACACACCACACCACATCACACCACAAACCTTAAGCCACACACCAACACATCCGTAAACCAGACCACATAACCTCCACACCACAAACCACACAACAATCTCCTCATCACAACCTCCACACCACAAACCATACCACACCACAAAACACACTCCCACACCACAACCTCCACACCACAACCTCTACACCACAAACCACACGACAAAATCTAAGCCCAAAACCACCACACCACACCACACCACACCACAAACCTTAAGCCACACACCAACACATCCGTAAATCAGACCACATAACCTCCACACCACAAACCACACAACAATCTCCTCATCACAACCTCCACACCACAAACTATACCACACCACAAAACACACACACACACCACAACCTCCACACCACAAACTACACCACAAACTCTAAGCCCAAAACCACCACACCACAAACCAACACACAACACAACCTCCACACCACACGACAACCTCCGAGCCACAACCACACCACAATATCTAAGTCAAACACCATTACACCACAAACCACATCATAACACAACCCCCACACCACACCACAACCTCCAAATCACAAGCCACGCCACAAAATCCAAGCCCAACACCACCACACCACCAACCACATCACACCAACAACGTCCACACCACAAACCAAACCACACCACACCCTCAACAACACAAGCTCCAAACCACAAACCACACCACAAACTCCAAGCCCAACACCACCACACAACAAACCACACTACAACACAATCTCCACACCACAAATAATGCCACACCACAACCTTCAAACCATAAACCACACCACAAACTCCAAGCCCAACACCACTACACCAGAAACCACATCACAACACAACCTTCAAACCACAAACCACTGCACAACACAACCTCCACACAAAAACCATACCACACCACAACCTCCAAACCACAAACCACATAACAAACTTCGAGCCCAACACCACCACACCACAAACCCCACCAAACCACAACCTCCACACCACAAACTCCAAGCCCAACACTATCACACCACAAACCAAACCACACCACATCCTCTGCACCACAAACTCCAAGGCCAACACCACCACACAACGACACAACCTTCACACCACAAACCACACTACACTACAACCTCCACACTATAACCTCCACACCTCAAACTCCAAGCACTACACTACCATACCACAAAACAATCCTTACACCACAAACCACACCACACCACAAACTCCAAGCCGATACTCCATCACAAAATTTCAAATTCTCCACTGAAAAGTTCCTAAATATATTTGAATTCCTCACACCATAAGCACTAAAAGAAATCGAACAGACCACATACAAGGGACCCAAAGCATTGTTAAATGGTAAAGCACAAAAAATCTGAATATCAACGCAAAACACAAACTCAAACTGAAAACCACAAAAAATTCCAGCTCTAAATTCCATTGAATTTTTAAATTCCCCACTGAAATATCAAAGTTCATAAAGATATCTGAATTCCCCATAGCATAAGCACCAAAATAAATCAATTTAACCACATACATGGGGATCCAAAGCATTGCTGACAAGGTAAACCACCAAAAATCCAAAGATTATCACAAAGCATCAGAACGACATAGCCAAGAATATCAAATTAAAGCCACAAAAAATGAGCAAACAAAGAACCACCAAAACCGAGCTAAGAGATGAAGCCAATCAGAATAATGCGCACAACCACACAGAGAAGAGAGAAAAGAGGTGAAAAATAGAGAAGAAATGAAGAAGAATGAACACTGCACAACCACCAAACCGAGTCAAGAAGAAAAGGGAGGGGGTGAGAGAATACACATCTCAACTGAATAACCACCGACTGAAATGACCACCAACCGAATAAATCTACCAAACTGATGGACTACCTCCACCACACAGAACACAGAGTACACAAACCACCAAAATTCAAGTAGAACGAAAGAGCGGGAGAGGTACATGAATGTAAAAATCACCAGAATATCCACTCACAATCGAAAATTGCCACTGGAACCACGAATCCATGAAAGATATCCACCTAAGGCAGAAGAATCATGGGAGAGGGGGCGGGGTCGAGAGAGGGGTAATGCAAGAAGAGGGATCGTGGGGTAAATATGCCCACAGTAGAGAGAGGAGAAAAGCGGGCCGCAAATTTGATCTCGCGGCTGCATTTTAACGAAAATTTTTAACACTGCCACTGTGATGCGATAACCAAACGACATTTTTGCATTTTTGGGCCGTGCCACTTGAAAAATACGGTGCCAAACGAGCCCTTAGTTAGGAACACTCAACGCATACCCTACAAGTATTTACATATCTATTACCTAAACTTTAATTTTCACATTCATACCGCTCAAATCCTTTTTATTATATACAAAAATTACTATTTTGATTTTTAAAATGTGAAATACACCTCTTTATGAATAGATAAGATGACACATATTTATAAATCATCCTATAGATTTTAGATATGTAAATACATAAGAATTAAGGTATGCATGTAAATCTTCCAATTACCTTTTTTATTCACAATGCAAGATTTCACAAATGAGCAATAATTGTCATTTGATGGGTAAATTTGGTGCAATATTCTGATTAAATTAGTTATTATAAGAGATAAATGATTGAGAAATTATTATGTGCGGTCATCCATGCTTGTCTATTAGGAATGCACGCCCTGAATACACTCGAGTATATCCTGACTGCACTCCGAGTAAATCATACGCACACACAAAAGAATAACGAACTCTGAGAAGGTTTTCATTCAAATTTATTTTCTTCGCATTACATTCGACCACAAAAGAAAAATCTCATAAGCTGACTCTTTCAAATAATGTAAATCATTCACGATTCAACAAAATGAAATCATTTCAACTGTAACCCTCAACAACTATTTTTAAATTACAACCAGTCAAGAAAACCTTATTTCACTCGTTAAAACGTTACTAATAAATATTTCAAAATTTACCCAATATGACAAATATTCTGATTATTTTTGAGGATTATAGAAAGTGCAAAAGAGACCCAAAAAAAAAAATTTTTTTTTTTCAAGCCCAAACAACAATCAACCTCATAGCTTAGCTTATGTAGTACAAAGGGTTGGGGAGCTTGAAGGTGCGGTCACCTTCCGGTGAGCCTAATATATCGCTCCACTGATCCCCAATATTTCCTACAATTCTGTAGCCTTGCTTCACCAATTTTAGCCTCTCAGCTGATTTGTATTCCAGCGCATTTATCTCCAGCTCATTCCCTTTTCTATAATTAAAAATAAATATAAAAATAAAAAAGGAATATTAGAAATAAAGCAAAGGTGAATAGAAATGTAAGGAAATGATTGAGCAGAGCCGAGCCATGTCATGAATTGGACAAGGCTTAGATGAATCATAAGATGTTCATGTTCAGTTCGAGCTTGAGCTGAGTTTTTATATTCGTGTTCATATTTGACTTGCTTAACTTTTTTTTCATGTTTATACATGATTTATACGTAGTTTTTTCTATGTTAAGTGAAATTTATATACCAAGTTCCTCGTTCTTATGGATTTAAATATCTCACACCAAAACTTTTATATTTATATTTTGGTGTTTTAAGCTTATACAAGAAAAATACTCTTTGACTTTGGATTTGAGTGCTTATTTAGGCGCGAGATAAGTGAATATATAAAAATTATGTGCCATATATCTACATGAACCTATTAAATACTTGGTTTTTATATTAATTGGACAAGCTAAAATTTTTAATGAATACATGATTTTTTATATAGAATTAAAAAAAAAATCATTTTATAGTTCATTTTTATATGAAGCTAATAAATAAGTTAAAAATTTAAATAAATACTTAATTTTATATAAAATTATTAATAAACAATTTTTTAAATCTAAATCAATAAACCGTTCAATAAATTTCAAATTAACATATAATTAAATTATTAAATAATACATAAATTATAAGTATTTTTTTGCAATCAAATATTATTATTAATCATTAACAAATAGATTTGTTAAAATAAGAAAAGAAGAAGAAAGTACATTTAAATTTAAATGCATATTAATATTAATTTATAATTTACAATTATTAACAATATAATCAAATAATCCCAAACTAATCAAATATTATTTAATTAATTAAACATATAACTATAAATCATTTAGCAAATTATCTCTCTAATAACAAATAAATTTGCTCATTTAACATCCGAGATTAAAAAAAAAAATTTAAATTTATTCATTTATTAATTTAAACAAACATAATTAAATATTAATCAAATTTAAGATGAATTATTCATCAGTTAATGATTTTAATATAATTACTCACCTAAGTATGAGCTTTTCCCAGGAGTGGTACCCAACCTTCTTAAGATTGCGCGCCGTTATCTCTCTGAACTCCTCCGTTCTTCCCGTCAAAAACACCACCTTTATCCCCAACGTCAGCAGTTCCTTGTACAGCTTCAGGCTCTCCGGCAACGCGGGCGCCGCCTCCTCCGCCGCCCACTTGTCCCACTGCGCATCGCCGTATGGCTTCAAGCNAAGATTGCGCGCCGTTATCTCTCTGAACTCCTCCGTTCTTCCCGTCAAAAACACCACCTTTATCCCCAACGTTAGCAGTTCCTTGTACAGCTTCAGACTCTCCGGCAACGCCGGCGCCGCCCCCGCCGCCACCCACTTGTCCGACTGTGCTTCGCTGTATGGCTTCAAGCTGAAATTTAAGAACAAATATTATATCCGGACTCTGGACGTAGAGAAACGTTCGGAGTCTAATGAAATCACACCACGTAGATGTGACAAAAAAATAATAAAAAAAAACATTTTAGTGCAGAAGAAGATTCCTCCGTGTTATTTTGCATTATTTAAGTTTAATTATGGTGGTATTCATGTGTTATTATGTTTTGAGAATATTTCCGGTATTATAATAACACAATAACACATCAATACCACCACAATAACACCTGAATAATGCAGAATAACACAGGAGGAATATTCTTGTATGTTACCGGGCCGGATCATAGGAAAAAACACACATTTTCTTGAAGTCATGTGTCCGCATATCAGTAAACTCCGAACGCATCTCTACGTTAGGAGTCCTGATGAAATAATTTTCCGATAAACTCTAAGTCATATAAATTCAAAAAATATATTTGAATTTTATATGTTATTTAATTGCTATTATTTTTATTTTCTGTCAATCATTGTCATATGCCATGGAAGCTTTCGCGTGAGTTCCAATGTTTGAAATTTTCAAATTTATAACGAATAATAAGATGTTCCACCAATATTACTTGTAGTTGATGAAGGAGATTTAATTCTATTATGTGGATACAAATTTTTACAATTTTGAGCTACAAAATATGTTCTATATATCTTTTTTAGTAGTTAATATATATATATATATATATATATATATATATATATATATATATATATATATATATATAT
>JXCR01145033.1:41074-98646 GCA_002079205.1 Phalaenopsis hybrid cultivar | reverse complement strand
TATTAGTTTCATGAATGGATAATTCAGCCAAACCACTTATCTGAGGATGATAAGCAGTAGCAATTATATGGTTAATATTATATTTCTTTAATAGCTTCTCCATTATTGCATTTCTGAAATTAATTCGCCTGTTAGTTATGATTACTCTAAGAATCCCAAAACTATAAAATATATTCATTCTTAAAAACTTTGCAACACTTTGTGTGTCACATTGAGGTAAAGCAACAGCTTCTATCCATTTGGATACATAATCTTTTACTAACAATATATATAAATTTTTGAAAGATGGTATAAATTGTCCCATGAAATCAAATCCCAAACATCAAATATCTCAACTTCTAACACATAATTGAGGGGCATCACATTCCTCCTAGAAATATTGCCTACATGTTTACATCGATCATAATTTTTAATAAAAGTGTTAACATCTCTAAAGATTGTGGACCAATAAAATCCAGATTGTAAAATTTTGTATGTTATTTTATCAACAATAAAATGTCCCCCAAAATCAAAATTATGACATTTTTGGATAAATTCATAAGTTACTTCTAAAGGCACACATCTTCAAATAATTAGATCCTTTCCTTATTTATACAAAAAATAGGTCATTCAAAAAATAATTCTTAGCTTCAGATAAAAATTTTCTCTTTTGTTGGTATTTCATTTCATAGGTTATAATATCACTAATAATGAAGTTCGCAATCTCTGCATACCATGGAACACACCACTCATTAACATTAAAAATTTTTTTATCTAGAAAATGTTCATCAATTTCCTCTTCAAAATAGAGTGGTTTTCTAATTTAAGCCTGGACAGATGATCAACAATTTGATTCTCAGCTCCCTTTCTATCTACTATCTCAAAGCCAAATTCTTCCAAAAGAAGAATCCATCTTCTAAGTATTAGTTTTGCATCCTTATTTTCCATTAAATACTTAATAGCGGAATGATTTGTATGCACAATACATTTAGTTCCAATTAAGTATGTTTTAAAGTTATCAAAAGCTCATAGTACTGCTAATAACTCTTTCTCAATTGTGGTATAATTAATTTGAGATTCATTAAGAGTTCTACTAACATACTAGATAACCTTGAAAATCTTATTATGCTTTGTCCTAAAACAGCTCCAATAGCATATTGCTAGCATCACACGTCAATTCAAAAGGTTTTCCCCAATTCGATGAAATAATAATTGGAGCAGTGACTATGTTTTATTTCAATTATTCAAAAGTTTTTAGGCACTCTTTATCAAAATTAAAAATTATATATTTTTCAAATAAATGGCATAAAAGCTTGGCAAATTTTGAAAATTCTTTAATATATCACCTATAGAATTCAGCATGTCCTAAAAAACTCTTAATTTCCTTCACACTTGATGGGTAAGGTAAATTAGCAATCACTTGAATTTTTGCACGATCTACTTCTATACAATTTTCTGAAATTTGAGGTATCAAAACTATTCCTCCTGCTACCATAAGNTCCTAAAAAACTCTTAATTTCCTTCACACTTGATGGGTAAGGTAAATTAGCAATCACTTGAATTTTTGCACGGTCTACTTCTATACAATTTTCTGAAATTTGATGTATAAAAATTATTCCTCCTGCTACCATAAATTGGAATTTTTCCCAATTAGAGACTAAATTTGTTTCTTCATAGCGCTTAAGAACTTTGATAAATATTCTAAACATGATTCAAATGAAGTTCCAAACACTGAAAAATCATCCATAAAAACTTCAATCCCTTTTTCAATTAAATCACAAAAAATAGCTAGCATACAACTTTGAAATGTAGTAGGTGCATTACATAAACCAAAGAGCATTCTTCTAAAAGCAAATGTACCATAAGGACTGATAAAGGTTGTTTTCTTTTGATCCTTAGAAGATAGTAGTATTCGGTGATAACCAGTATATCCATCCAAAAAACAAAAGTATTTATGCCCATCTAATCTATCCAGTATTTGATCTAGAAAAGGTACTGGAAAATGATCTTTTCTAGTAGCGAGATTTAATTTTCTATAATCAACGCATACACAACATCCAGTGACTTGTCTTACTGATATTATCTTGTAATGTTTATTCAAAGTCACAGTTACTCCTCCTTTCTAAGGAACTCAGTTAATCATACTAGCTCATGCACTATCTGAAATAGGGTAGATAATTCCAGCATTTAACCATTTTAAAATTTCTTTCTTAACAGCTTCTTTCATAATAGGATTCAATCTTCTTTGAGTATCAGCATTTGGTTTGCAGTTCTCTTCCATATGAATTTTATGCATGCAAATTGAAGGAGTGATTCCTTTTAAATCAGCAATTTTTCTCTTTAAGGTTTTCATCAAACTCACTTCTTCTTTTGTAGTTAATTTTAAGGAATTTATAACAGATAATGTAGAGGAATCACCTAAAAAGGCATACTTCAAATGTTCAGAAAGTAACTTCAACTCAAGCACATGAGGTTTTTTAATTGATGGACAAAAAGATGTATCTTTTGTTGTAATGTCCAAAACTTCAAAACTTTCTCAAACATAATTTGAATCTTCCTTATATAGATCTTCATATTGATCTAATTCCTTTTCTTGTTCATTTTCCAACTCTTTCATTTCAGATTTCTCTTCATAATTTGCTTTGAAATTGCATTCACTTAAATATCTTGTAACATTCATTCTATAACATTAATCATCTTTACCTTTTGCAGGGTATTTGATTGATTTGGAAATATTAAATGTAATAGTTTGATCATTCACATGCATAGTGAATTCTTCTTTCTGTACATCTATCAATTTTCTTCCTGTGGCTAGGAAAGGTCTCCCTAAAATGATAGGTATCTCCTTACCTTCCTCCATATCTAGTATAATGAAATCAATATGAGAGATAAATTGATCCACTTTCACTAGACATCTTCTATAACTCATTTAGGATATGTTATTGAATGGCCTGCTAACTGGAGAGTTACAGTATTGGGGGTTATTTCTCTTAATCCCAATCTTTTAAATATTGATAATGGCATAAGGTTGATGGTTGCACCTAAATCACATAAAGCTTTCCTATAAAATCTATCTCTTATTTCACGTGGAATTGTAAAGCTACCAGAATATTTAAGTAATTCAGGAAGCTTTTTCTTAATTATGGCACCGCACTCCTCACTAAGTGCAACATTATTATTATCTTCAAACTTCATTTTCCTATTAAGAATATCATTCATAAGCTTCACATAACTTTACATTTGTTCTAGACCTTCAGCAAATGGAATATTAATTGTAAGCTTCTTACAAATTTCTAGAAATTTTGAAATTGCTCATCTAAATTTTGTTGTTAGAGCCTCTGAGGAAATAAAGGTGGTGATTTTTTCCAAGTCAACTTTAAGTGGAAAAATAGGTCTCTCTAAATCTTTCAGAGTGTCCTCTTCAATCTCTTCAATTTCTACTCTCTCAACTTCTATCTCTTTTTGAACTCTACCTTCCAATTCTCTTCCGCTTTTGAGTTGAACTAATTTTACTTGCTCCTTATTCTGGTGTTTTGGATTTACTTGTGTAGTACTAGAAAGTGTTCCTTGAAATCTATTTATGACATTCAAAGATTCTAATGCTTGAAAATCTACCATTGGGCCTAATGAATTTTCTCAATCATGGAAATTGGTTGAGAAAAATTCATTCCAAATTGGTCTAACTTCCTTAAAATTGTAGAAACTTATTCAAAGTTTCTAATGATATTTGAGAATCTACCATTTGACATAATGAATTCTCTTCAATCATGAAAATTGAGAGAAAAAATCATTCCAAATTGGTCTAACTTCCTTGAAATTGCAGCAACTTGATTTGCTAACGTGAAAAAAGCATTCGTTTTCATGAACATTGGCTACTTTCTTAAGATTTACCCTTTCATAAGGCCATTAAAAAATATTTGTAGCCATTTATTCAGCTAAAGCATAAGCATCATTAAATGGTTTTGACATCAATGAACCACTAGCAGCGGTATCGATAATAGATCTAAGAGATCCAGCTAATTCATTACAAAAAGTTTGAATTATTAACAAATATGGTATAGAATGGTGTGGACACTTTATTAAGAGTCCTTTAAATCATTCTCATGGTTCATAAGTAGATTCTCCTTCAAACTGGCAAAAAGATGTAATATCATTTCTAAGCTTTGCAATTTTTTATTGTTGAAAATATTTAGCAAGGAATTTCTGTGCTAAATCACTCCAAGTTATGATTGATTTAGGTGATAATGAACGTAGCCATATCTTAACTTTATCCCTCAGTGAGAAAGGAAATAATCTAAGTCTTATAGCATCATTTGATACACCATCATATTTAAATGTAGCACGCAATTATAAAATTGGCAAGATGTAAATTTGAATCTTCAGTTGGTGCTCCCTCAAACTGATTATTTGATTCCATTTGGATTATAGAGGGTTTAAGCACAAATGATTTAGCCATTGTAGTGGGTTTTTGAATGCTACAATGAAGTTCATCCACCATAGGGTTAACATAATCTCTAAAAGGTCTAAACTCTTCAACATTTTGATTATTTTGATTTGTCATTTCTTGAAACTTTTCAGTAATTTTTAATTTTTAATTTTTCTAATAGTTCTTTCTAATTCATAATCGCATGGCACAAGTCACGTGGAACCTGAACTATGCATACAATACTAAAAAACACATAAAATAAAATAAAAAAATAAAAATAACAATAAAATAAAAGCATACAAACAAGAACTTAATATAAAAACAATACTACAATATTCTTATAATAAATCTTAAAGTTTAAATTAGTTTTTGTAAAAATAGAAATTTTTGCTTTCTAAACACTTCTTTTTTTATATTATTTTCTAAATTTTGCTTTCTCGGCAACGGCAGCAAAAACTTGATTCCAACTTTGTATATATACGTAAAATGCGATGTATGTGATTATATGCTTCATTTCCTTAATAGTTATTCTTAATTATCAACAAAGCCAAAACTTGATCCAAAGAAAAAGATAGGTAAGTTTTCCATTATAAAAAAAAAATAAGAATACAGTTATCCTTTTTAAATATGGGATACTACGCAAGTATACGTATCACTTTCAAATAATATAAGACTTTTTTATTAAGCCCCAAATATTGAACCCACAGGGAAGACTGCAATATGCACTTTAAAAAACTAGAAAGATTAGATGCCAAAAATCTACTTAGCAAAATAGTCTTACTTAAACATAAGGCGTTATAATATGAATGAAAATTTGATTCTTTTTGTAATTTTTGGTTTATCAAAAAAAATTAAACAACTAATTAACTTAACTAAATATGTGCAAGATGAAGGTAATATAAGTAAAATATCTTTTTCTTTATCTTGAACTAGTAATAAGTATAGAAATTCAGTTGTGGAAGTTTGCTAAATGTGTTACCCTTACTAGAGATGCTATAAATAATATTGGTTAATCTATAGTTTAAATAGCCTTGAAGACCGGTCAAGTTGGGAAGAGACAAGCTCTCATTCTAGAGTTCCCTCTTCTCCCTCCACCTTGGAGCTAACAACTCGTATTAAAATCTAAAATTATAAATCAAATTGGGGTCTTTAGCCTGTCACTCTAAAGTCCTCCAGTTCTACACCCTTAAAATTTTATTTCCCTTTTTATTTTCACTCAATCCCATGAACTAAATTCTCATTTATGAAACTAATATGTGATTCTAACCATTTCTTCATTGAGATAATATCATCTCGGATCTTACATGTTCTCACAACAGATATTAACATGTTAATTTGTTAAATAAAGAAGTAAATGAAGTACAAGATTTCAAATCATCACAACTTCTTCCAACACTAAAGTCTAATTCTTCACACAAATTCCTTTAAATACTTGATCATTTATCATTTAAAAAAAAAGATAAAGAAAACTACTCAGAAGCCATGGAGAAAACACAACCACACATGAGTTTAAAAATAGAAATCTTGCACACAAACAAGAAATCTAAATTAAAGCTAAGTGTAGTCACAAAGATAAATACTTACCTCAAATCCTCTCTACTAAATGTCTTGAAGTTCTTTTAAATTCCTTTCCTTCACTCACAATACAAAATAACAGTCAAAATAAATAGAAAGTGGCCGATGAAAGCGATGGGCGGCGGCCACGATGGTTACTTTGATGAAAGATGGTTGTGGACGTCTAATGGCTAGCCTCCTCCTTTGATGATCTAAGTCTTGTTTAATAAAAATCTAAAAGGTTCCTTGGTGTTTCTTCAAAATGTGTCTCCATTAAATGAATCTTCTAGAAATTCCTTCTTTGAAAATCCAATTGCATGAATTTTTGTGTCCATGGATTATTTCCCACGTAACAACTCTTCAAAAATTTGTCTAAATTCAATGAATCATCAAATAACTACTTCTGACGCTTAAGTGCAGGGTACCTGGTGCTTAGGCGCACTCTCTAGCACATAGACGCCAATGCTGGACACTTAGGTGCCTTAGTTCATTTTTTGCACCTTCAACATTTTTGCTCCAAATTTGACCTTTTTTCACTCATTTTAGCATTTTTCATCCATTTGATTGTACCTAAAAAAAAACACACAAATATCTTCCATTAAAGCATAATATATGAAAAATAGACATGAAAATGTGTATAAAAATACTATATATTTTAGGTGTATCACTCGGCACTTAGGCGCCTGCCTCTGGGGCTGCCCCACGTTTAAGCAATGGGATGTGGCGCTTTGGCGCTAGTGCACGAGTTTTGATACTTTTTATTTGAAGTAAAATGTACTATTAGCCTAAGTCAAACACCCCTACATGGTCTCACAACTCTTAAATAACTCTTTTCTTCAACTTTTATCTCTTATTTCTCCTCCAAATTCACCTATATCGCTAATTTGATTCAAAGTAAAATAACATAAATTTTACACACAAAGAAATAATTATATTCATCCACAAACTATTACAAGAAAATGCAATACATAGTTCTCACTCCGAATAGTCTTGGATGAGAAAATTCCTAAACACAAACACTAAACAAATTTGCACAACAAAACACATAAAATAATTCAACACTTAAACATATCACACCTTACACAAACAAACTCTAACGTTGAACCTAATTCCATTCTCCTTGTGGTGGAACAAACTCTTGTCTCTCATTAGTCTCTCCTTGGGCATTCGGAATATAGATCTGATAGCATGGACGGTGATGACGAACTCTGGTGGAGTCTTGTTCGATGCATTTGTTTTTAAGGTACATCGCCTTATTCGCTTCCTCGATACAACTGGTACGGCTATATTGCATCTTTAATTACCAACCAATTTGGTCCAGATCTGCATTGACTTTCATCACCTTCGCTTCAATTAAAACCATGTCAGCTTCAATTTTGGTTATCTTTTCCGCAATTCCTTCGATACCAATGGCTAAGAAATTGTTATACTTCTTCAAATCCATCTCCCATGAAGACATCTTTCAAAATCTCTCTTTTTCACTTAAATTTTAGGTTTAAAATTGAATTGTGGTAAAAATCTTCACATAACCCTTCTATTTATAAGCTCCAAACCTCCCTATAACTCCTAAACACGACTTAGAATTTCTATCCCATGTTAAAGATAACTAAATTCTAGTTAAAACTTTTAGAAATTGACTTTTGAACATGATTTTTAACTGTTGTGCTTAGGCGTCGCATGTTAGTGCTTAAGCACTCAAGCTTAATTTAGCACTGGTCAACTTAACATCCAAATGCTCAATCTAACATGTCAAAGTCACTCAAAAAGGTCTTAGAATCATTACTAAATCAATGTATTATCAAAATTCTTCCACAATTTTTCTTCATCACACACAAACAACATAACAATAAAAAAAACACACTGATAACTATGGGTTGTCTCCCACAGAGTGCTTGGTTTAATGTCGTCAGCCCAACGTAACTAGTGCTTATTTGGTTGACCCACCATCATAATATGATTTAATTTATGTGAATCCCCTGCAAAATAGTGAATCTGTGATCATTCAGTTTAAATATTTTCTCAGCTTTAGTATTTTTGATAACTAAAGCAGCATAGAGATAATATTTTATCACAACAAATGGGCCCATCCACTTGGACTTAATTTTGCCTTGAAATAATCTTAACCTTGCATTATATAGTAAAACTTATTGCCTTGGCTAAAAACTTTTAGTAAGAATCTTTCGATCATGCCACATTTTCATCTTTTTTTATAAATCTTAGCACTCTCGTAAGTTCATTCCTTATCTCTTCAAGCTCATTTAAATGCAATAATCTTTTCTCACCAGCATCCTTTAAATTATAATTAAATTCCTTAATCACCCAATATACTTTATACTCAAGCTCAACTGGTAAGTAACAAGCTTTCCCAAATATCAGTCTATATGGGGACATTCCTAGAGGAGTTTTATATGCAGTCCTATAAGCCCACAAAGCGGCTTTCCCAAATATTAGCCTATATGGAGACATTCCTATAGGAGTTCTATATGCAGTCCTATAAGCCCACAAAGCATAGGTAAGTTTGACTGACCAATCCATTTTTGTTGGATTCACAAATTTTTCCATAATTCTTTTAATGTGATGATTGGATGATTCAACCAAACTACTCATCTGAGGATGATAAGCAGTAGCAATTCTATAGTTTATATGATATTTCTTAAATATAACTTTTCCATTATTGCATTTCTGAAATGACTTCCCCCATCAGTTATGATCATGCTCAGCATCCCAAATCTATAAAATATATTCATTTTAAAAAATTTGCAACACTTTGAGCATCACATCAAGGTAAAGCAACAGCTTCTATCTGTTTAGATACATAGTCCATTACTAACAATATATATAAATTTATGAAAGATTGTATAAATGGTCTCATGAAATCTTATCCCCAAACATCAAATACTTTATCTTCCAACCTATAATTGAGGGACATCTCATTTCTTCTAGAAATGTTGCCTACTCATTGACAAGTTTTGATATAAGCATTAACAACTTTAAAGATGGTAAGCCCATAAAATCTAGATTGTAAAATATTTTATGTTGTTTTATCAACACCGAAATGTACCCCAAAACTAGAATTATGACATGTTTGGATAATTTCATAAGTTTCTTTTAAAGGCACACTTCTTCAAATAATTAGATCCTTTCCTTATTTATATAAGAATGGGTCATCCCAAAAATAAGTCTTAGCTTCATATATAAATTTCCTCTTTTATTAGTATGTCATTTTATAGGGTATAATATTAATAATAATAAAGTTCACAATGTTGGCATACCACGGAACATGCCACTCGTTAATATTGAACAATATTTCATCTAAAAAATGTTCATTAATCTCTTTTTAAAATAGAGTGGTTTCTCTATTTCAAGCCTGGACAGATGATCAGCAATTTGATTCTCAGCTCCCTTCCTATCTACTATTTCAAAGTAAAATTCTTGCAAAACAAGAACTCATCTTATCAGTCTAGGTTTATCATTTTTCTTCTTCAATAAATAATTAATCAGAGAATGATTAATATGGACTGCACATTTAGTTCAAATTAAATATGATCTAAATTTATCAAAAGTATATACTATTGCTAATAACTCTTTCTCAGTTGTGGAATAGTTAATTTGAGCTTCATTAAGAGTTTTACTAGCATAGTAACTTACTTTGAAAATTTTATTATATTTTTGTCTTAAAATAGCTCCAATAGCATAATCACTAACATTACACATCAGTTCAAAAGGTTTTCCCCAATCTGGTGAAACTATAATTGGTGCAGTGACTAGTTTTTGTTTTAATAGGTCAAAATCTTATATGCACTCTTTATCAAAAGAAAAATTACATCTTTTTTGTAGTAAATGGCATAAACGCTTAGCAATTTTTTAAAAGTCTTTAATATATTACCTATAGAGTTCAACTTGTCCTAAAAACTCCTAATTTCACTTAATTTTTTTGGTAAGGTAACTTAGCGATCACTTGAATTTTAGGAGTATCTACTTCCATACCATTTTGTGATATTTGATCTCCCAATTTTATTCCTCCTGCTACCATAAATTAGTATTTTCCCAATTAAGGACTAAATTTGTTTCTTCACAATGCTTAATAACTTTTGAAAAATGTTGTAAACATTAGTCAAATGAAGTTCCAAATAATGAAATATCATCCATAAGAACTTTAATCTCTTTCTCAATTAAATCAAAGAAAATAGCCATCATAAATCTTTAAAATGTAGCATGGGAATTACATAAAACAAAGGGCATTCTTCTAAAAGCAAACATACCATAAGGACTGGTAAACGTTATTTTCTCTTGATCCTCAAGAGCTATTAGTTTTTGGTGATATCCAGTATATCCATCCAGAAAATAAAAGTATTTATGCCAAGCTAGTTTATCAAGCATTTGATCTAAAAAGGGTAGTGGAAAAATATCTTTCTTAGTGGCAAGATTTAATTTTCTACACCACCCTATGACTTCTCTAGTAGGTATCAACTCATTATTTTTATTCAAAGTCATAGTCATTCCTCCTTTTTTAAGAATGCAGTGAATTGGACTAACCCATGCACTATCTGAATAGGGTAGATAATTCCAGCATTTAATAATTGTAAAATTTCTTTCTTAACAACTTCTTTCATAATAGGATTCATTCTCCTCTGAGGAACAACCTTAGGTTTGTAGTTCTCTTCCATATGAATTCTATGCGTACAAATTAATAGACTAAATCCATTAATATCAGCAATTGTCCATCCAAAGGCTTTCTTATAACTCATCAAAGGTTTCATTAAATTGATTTCTTCTTCTGTAGTTAATTTTTAGGAAATTATAACAGGTAATTTTTAGGAATCACCTAAGAAGGCATACTTTAAATGTTCAGTAAGTAACATCAACTCAAGCTCAGGAGGTTTTTTAATTGATGGACAAAAAGATTTATTTTTTTCTGTCGTGCATAAAAATTAAGAACTTTCTTGAACATAGTTTGAATCTTCCTTGTAAAAATCTTAACATTGATTTAATTCCTTTTCTTTTCTGTGTTCAAACTTTTTCATTCCAGATTTCTCTTCATAATTTATTTTGAAATGACATTCACTCGGATATCTTATCAAATCCATTACGTAACATTCATCATCTTTACCCTTTGCAAGATACTTCACTGATTTTAAAATATTAAACGTAATTGTTTGGTCATGACACACATAATTAAATACCCTTATTGTACATCTATCATTGCTCTTTCTATGGTTAGGAACGGTCTCCCCAAAATGATAGACATCTTTTTATCTTCCTCCATATATAGCACAATGAAATCAACATGAAAGATAAATAGATCCACTTTCACTAAAACATATTCTATAAATTCTTTAGGATATGTTATGGAATGATATACTAACTATAGAGTTACAGTAGTAGGGGACATTTCTCCTAATCCCATTCTCTTAAATATTGATAATGGAATAAGGTTAATGCTTGCACCTAAATCATATAAAGTTTTCCAATAAAATATGTCTCCTATCGCACATGGAATTGTTAAGCTACCTAGATCTTTAAGCTTTTTAGGAAGCTTTTTCAGAATTATAGCTTTGCACTCCTCACTAAGTGCAACAGTCTCATTATCTTCAAACTTCCTTTTTCTATTAAGAATATCATTCATAAACTTCACATAGATTGGCATTTGTTCTAAGGCTTCAGCAAATAAAATATTAATTTTAAGCTTCTTAGAAATTTTTAAAAATTTTGAAAATTACTTATCCAACTTCTATTGATGAAGTCTTTGAGAAAATGGAGGTGGTGGTTTTTCCAAGTCAATTTTTAATGGAGAAATAGGTTTTTATGAACCGTTTGGAGAGTCCTCTTTTAGTTCTTCACTTTCTTCTTTATCTACTTCAATTTCTTTTTGAACCCTACCTTCCAACTCTCTTCCACTTCTAATTTGAACTACTTTTACTTGCCCTTTATTTTGGTCTTTCTAGTTTACTTCAGTATTACTAGAAAGTGTTCCATGGGATGTATTACTTAATGAATTTGCTATTTGTCCAAGTTTATTTTCAATATTTCTGATCGTAGCTCCTTGACTTTGTAACTGATTTCCCATTTGTAGCACCACTACTTCTACAAAAAACTTCCTCTCCATAATTTGTAGATTACTATTAAAACTTGAAGGATAAGTAGATCTATAATTATTTTTCCCTTTTTTGTTCCAGCTTCCCTATAGGTTTACTTGATTGCTCCTCCATTGCTGATTATTGCCACCTAAAGTATTATTTCAGTTAAAGTTGGATGCATGAGAATCTATCATTTGGCCTAATGAATTCTCTTCAATAGTTGTAATTGATTGAGAAAAATTCATTCCAAATTGGTCTAACTTACTCAAAATTGTAACAACTTAATTTGCTAATATGGCAAAAGCATCATATTCAATAACATTGGCTACTTTCTTAAGATTTACCCCCTTACAAGGCCATTGAAAATTATTGGTAGTCATTTCTTCAATTAAGTCATAAGTATCATGAAATGGTTTTGACATCACTGAACCGCAACCAACGGCATCGATAATAGATCTAAGATACCCAATTTCTTCAAATGCAGATCAGCATACCTATCACGTGCCCTTGCAATAGAAAACTTATCAGAATCAAAAGTTACATTTTTGTTCCTTCTCTTCATTTTAGGAGCCATGATTAATCTAAAAATTTTCAAGATAAATTCCAAAAATCACTAACTCAACTTCAAAAAGATTTTATATGCACAATTTAAACATACATAATCATTCAACTATGAATTACACACTATTTTCATCAAGTTTTAAAATTTTCGACCTAATTAACAATGTGGATGAAATCCATTGTCAAATAAAAATTTTTCAAAGCCAAGGTAAAGATCTTACCCAAAGATGAAGAAATCCAAACTTTGGAGGCCTAACTACAAGTCAATCTAGCACAAAATGAAACCCTATGGGAGAAAAATGCAAAATAATGGAGGACAAAGACGAACCAAGGTTGAAATTAGAAAAAAATTGAGTGTCTAAGCTCTTAAAATTACTCACGGATAAGTTTGGCACTATAGCTCTGGACAGTGGCAATATAATGCCTTGCATAATCTGATGAAAATCACTATAGAGCCTAAAAGTGGCGCTATAGCAACATTCATACCCATACAGATTTTAAAAAATATTTATTTTTGAAAAAGAAATAGAAAATCTAGGCTGTATAACGGTTATTCTTCAAGTTTTAACTGTCACTTTTATATTTATTAAGTTCGTTGTCATTCTAAAATTTCAAGTTCACAAATTCCAATATGAATACATAAGGCCAACTTTTCACAGTAAAACAGAACTAGATTTCTTATATTAATTATAGGTTCATTACATACGACACAACCACATAGACATCATCAGATGTTCATACAATAACATAATAAAAACAATACTAAATCTCAATACAAATAAGATAGGCACACCACATCAAAACACGTAACACTAAAATAGAAGTATTTATATGAAATTATCCTTTAGGACCCCTCTTGATCAGTGGTGATATTCTCCATTCCACTCACTAAACAATTTCAATTTTAGGAATAATAGAATGGAGCACAAGGTAATTCCTTAGAAAATTTATTGTCGATCCACTTTTTGGTGTCATACATAGACACTTGAGTATCTTGGAAACAAGCCAAAATATGGAATTTTAGTTTTAACTGTCAATCCATAACCTCATATTGGAGGAACAACTTTTTAAACTTTGTATGCATAAGAGAAATCTCACCTTCAATCTTCTCAAGTTTTCCATGTGTTACTCCAGACTTAATGCAAGATATCCATTGAAGTAGGTTTGAGCATTCTTATGCACCAACTTGTTATCTTCAAATCTCTCATTGCCATTACTCTCCTTGAACTCTTTAATGAAATTGCTACTTTCAAATTTCCTTAAAACACTAAGGAATGTAGTATGGATACTTCAAATTCCACCCTAGGTGGTTTTATATAGAAGAAGAAGAAAAGAAATTGAGTTCTTAGCCATTGAAAGGAGTTATTCGAACCCAATATTCAATTCTCAAATTTCATTCTTCCACACTTTATGTCCTTTAATATAATAATTTTTTGTGCCAACAAAATCATATAAGACTCACAATTACAATATAGAACTTATCATAACAACAATTTAAATCCAAAGCACACTGATAACTATGGGTTGTCTCTCACAAAGCGCTTGGTTTAACCTCGTCAGCCCAACATAACCAATGTTTTAATCAGGTTTGACCAAACAATAAAATCTCTTCAAATACAGGACCCTCTCCACTCTTGTAAGCTTTTAATTTGTATCCATTTACCTTAAACACTCTCCTAATTATTGGATCTTTAATATCAACAACTCCATATAGATATAATCTTACCACAATAAATGCTCCTAACCACCTTGATTTAAGTTTTCCTAAAAATAATTTTAATCTTAAATTATAAAGTAATACTTCTTGCCCAGTCTCAAAATGCTTTTGTAGAATTTTATTATCGTGCCTAAATTTTGTTTTCTCCTTATAAATTTTTGCATTCTCATAGGCTTCATTTCTTAATTCATCAAGCTCATTTAATTGAAGTCATCAGTTCTCTTCAGCATCTTTCAAATTATAATTAGACTCTTTAATTGCCCAAAAAGCTTTATGTTCTAACTCATCTGGCAAGTTCCATGCTTTTCCATATAAGAGCCTATATGGTCTCACTTCTATGGGTGTTTTATAAGCAGTCCTATAGACCCATAAAGCACTATCAAGTCTAGCAGACCAATCAGTCCTTTTAAGATTTACCCTTTTTTTTAATATTCCTTTAAATTTCTTGATTAAATACTTCTGCTAAACAACTGGTCTGATGATGAAAATTTGTGGCAATATGATGTTTAATCCCAAATTTTTGAGTTAATGTTTCAATCATTTTATTCTTGAAATAACTTCCCCCATTTGTAATGATAACTCGTGGCAATCTAAATCTTTTGAAAATATTCCTCCTTAAAAATTTTTCTACACTTTTAGCATTAGAGCGAGGTAAAGCAACTACTTCAATCTATTTAGAAACATAGTTCACAGCTATTAAATAAAAATCTTTCCAAAAGATGGTACAAATGGTCCCATGAAATTTATTCCCAAACATAAAAGATTTGTGGTTTTGCATCCTTCTTCATCATCAAATACTTTATATTAGAATGATCAGTATGCACAATACATTTGGTTCCAATAAGATAAGATCTAAATTTATTAAAAGCAAACACTATAGCTAATAATTCCTTTTTAGTGGTAGCGTAATTAATTTTAGCCTCATTACATCACCTTAAACATTTTGTCATATCTCTAATCTAAAACAACCCCTATAGCATGATCATTAACATCACACATTAAGTCAAAAGGTTTTATCCAATCCGTGAAATAATAAAAAGTGCAGTGATTAATTTCTCTTTTAATAAGGTAAAGGCATATACGCATTCAACATTAAAATCAAAGCTGGCAACTTTTTCTAAAAGTTGACATAAAGGCGTGGAAATTTTTGAAAAATCTTTAATATAGCGTCTGTAGAAACCAGCATGTCCTAGAAAACTTCTTATTCCCTTCACATTCGTAGGACGTGACAATTTGACAATAACTTGAATTTTAGCTAGATCAACTTCCATGACTTTTTCAAAAACTTTATGCCTTAAAATTATTCCACCTGCAATCATAAATTGGAATTTTTTACAACTGGGAACAAAGTTTGTTTCTTCATAGAATTTAAGGACTCTTGCTAAACTATTTAAACCTAAATTGAAAGAAGTCCGAAAGAGTGAGAAATCATCCAAAAAAATTTCACTTCCTTTTTCAATTAAATTACATAAAATTAACATCATACATTTTTGAAAAGGTGTAGGGGCATTACATAATTCAAATGGCATTCTTATAAAAGCAAAAGTTTAATTAGGACTAGTAAAAGTTATTTCTCTTAATCCTCGGGAGCAATAGGTATTTGGTGGAATTCAAAATATCCATCTAAAAATAAAAAAAATAGTGTCTGCTAGTCTATCTAACATTTGATCCAGAAAAGGTAAAGGAAATGGTCATTTCAAGTGGAGGCATTTAATTTCCTATAATCAATACAGATTTGTCATCCAATAACTTGTCTTATCACAATTAATTCATTCTTTTTATTTTCAACCACAGTCACTCCTTTCTTAGGAACACAATGAATAGGACTAACCCAAGAACTATCTAAAATTGGATAATTAATTCCAGCATCTAACCACTTTAAAATTTCTTTCATAACTACTTCTTTCATTATATGATTCAATCTCCTTTGAGGATCAGCCCTAGGCTTATGGTTATCTTTTATAAGAATTTGGTGCATACAAATTGAAGGACTGACTCATTTAAAGATAGCTACTATCAATCTAAAGGCTTTTCTTATGATTCTTTAATATTTGTAGTAACTTTTTTTCTTCGTCTGTAGTTAAATTTGAGAATATAATAATTAATAATGTAGATGAGTTCCCTAAATATGCATACTTTAGATAAGTTGGTAAGACTTTCATCTCAAGTTCAGGAGGTTTTTCAATAGATGGAATCAGATGTAACTATTCTCAGTAGTATCTTAAATTTCATAATTTTCCTAAACATAGTTTGAATCATCAATAATTAACTCATTTGATTCATCTTCAAAATCTCTTTTAGTCTCAGCTTCTTTTTCTTTTTCTTTTGAATGACTTCATCCTTTTTGATCTAGCATGACTTCACATATGTTTTTAAAATGATTAATAATCATATCCTTAATAATATCCATTATATAACATTTTTCTATAAGGATACTTCATTGTTTTGAGCACATTAAATGTAACTTCCTTATCATTCACTCTCATTAATAATTCCCCTTTTCACACATTTATTATTGCTCGTTTGGTAGCAAAGAAAGGTCTCTCCAAAATAAAATGAATTTCCTTATCATCTTCTATATCTAATACAATAAAATCTACATGGAAGAAAAATTTATCCACTTTAATCAGCACATCTTCTATAACCCCTTTAGGATAAGTGATATATGTTAATTGTAGGGTTACAGTAGTGGGAGAAATATCTCCTAAACCCAACCTTTTGAATATAGATGGTGGCATAAGTTTAATTCTCGCTTCAAAATTACATAAAGCTTTTTCATTAAATTTTTCTCCAAATACACAAGGTAAGACAATGCTACCAGAATCTTTGAGTTTTCGAGGAAGATTTTTTTGAATTATTTCACAACATTCTTCACTAGGTGCAAAAGTCTCATTATCTAAAAACTTACTCTTTTTATTTAAAACTTCTTTCTTAAATTTTGCATAACTTAGCATTTGTTCCAAAGCCTGATCAAAAAGGATATTAATTGTAAGCTTCTTGAATATTTCAAAAAATTTTAAAAATTGTTGATCCGATGTTTGTTGTTTAAGTCATTGAAGAAAAGGTTGTGTGATCTTTCTAAATTATTCTTAGTTGGAGAATTAGGTGTTTCTGTTTCCTTACGAATAATTTCTTCAGGTCTATTAATTTCTTTAACTTCTCTCTCAACTTCAATCTCTTGTTAAACTCCAAAACTTAATTCATTTCAACTCTGTGGTTGGATCGCTTTAACTTGCTCTAGCCCTGTACTTTTGTCTTGAGGATTGATCTCTACATTACTAGGAAGTGTTCCCTGAGGCCTATTGCTAAGTGTGTTTGCAATTTGTTCGAGTTGATTATCCATATTTCTAATAACAACACTTTGAATTTGTAAATGATTACCCATCTGCAACACCACTACTTCTATAGACAATTTAATTTGTAGATTAAATTATAGAGGATAAGTAGGTCTAAAGTTAGCACCACCTTGGTTGTTCCAATTCCCCAATAGGTTAACTTTAGCATTACCCCATTGTTGACTTCCACCACTAGGATTGTTGTTCCAATTAAAGTTAGTATGGTTTTTCTAACCTGGTCTGCAATAATTAGAATATGGGTTATTAGGTCTGTTGATAGCATTTATAGTTTCTAATGAAGTATGAGAATCAATCAATTCTCCTATTGAGTTTTCTTCAGCCATTTGGTGTGTTAGAGAATAATTCATTCTAATTTGGTCTATCTTCTCAGAAAATGCAGCAACTTGACATGCAATCATTGAAATAGCATCTTTATCATGAATATTGACTACTTTCTTAGAATTTACCCTATCTAAAGGCCATTGAAAATTATTTGTAGTCATTTCTTTAATTAATGAATAAGCTTCATCAAAAGGTTTAAACATTAATGAACCTTCAACAGCAGCATCTATAATAGATCTCAGGGATCTTATTAATGCATGATAAAATGTTTGAAGCATTAACAAGTTTGGTAAAGCATGATGTGGATACTTTTTGAGTTCCTTAAATCTTTCAAAAGCTTCATATATAGACTCTCCTTTATATTGAGTAAAAGAAGTAATATCATTTCTAAGCTTCATCACTTTTTAAGGTGGAAAATACTTAGCTAAAAATTTCTGAGCTAAATTTCCTCAAGTTCTAATAGTTCTAGGTACTAACGAATGTACNCCTTCAATCTTTCAAAAGCTTCATATATAGACTCTCCTTTATATTGAGTAAAAGAAGTAATATCATTTCTAAACTTCATCACTTTTAAAGGTGGAAAATACTTAGCTAAAAATTTCTGAGCTAAATTTCCTCAAGTTCTAATAGTTCTAAGTACTAACCAATTTAACCACATCTTAGCTTTCTCCCTTAATTAAAATAGAAAAAGTCTAAGTCTAACAACATCATTTGATACGCCGTCATATTTAAATATAAAATACAAATATTAAAAGCTTGCAAATGTAAATTGGGATCCTCAGATAGTGTTCCTTTAAAATCATTATTTTATACCATTTGTATAATTGAATGTTTAAGTTCAAATGAGTTAGCCTCTACACTTAAATGAATTTCATCTCATGTATTGTTCACATAATCCCTTAAAGGCTTTTGTAAATTATGATGTTCATTTTCGACAGTTTAAATTTAAATATTATTTTATGATGTGCTAGCCATTTCTTGAGAATTATGAAGGCTTCCTTATTTTCGAATTTTTCTAATAGTCCATTCAAACTTATAATCGTAAGGCGCTATTTAGATCCAGAACTATGTATAAACATTGTAAAAATTTGCAGCAAATAAAATAGCACACCAAAAATGAAAAAATATATATATATTTGAAATTTTAATTTAATATTTTTTTTCTCGATTTTTCTAAGTTTTCCAATTTTTTAAAGTTTTAAATTTTTAAATTTACAATTCAAATAAAATTGTAAGTCAAAAAGTTCCATCGCAATCCCTGACAACGACGCCAAAAACTTGACCGGAACCACAATTACGTGTATTTTTAATCTCCAAAATTTTGCCAGAAAATATGTCTCAAATTATATCTAGTGGTCAGTGTGAGCAATTGTAATGATTTATGAATTATATTATAACTTTTCACATTAGGGGTACTATGCAAGTATAAGTATCGTTTCAAGTAATATTGGATTTTCCTTAAAATCCCCCATATAGATTCCATAAGGAAAGTGGTAACTCTTAGATTCAACATACAAAATTTCTATTTAAACTTCAAATTAAACAAATAAGAGGTCTAAAATGATATGCTTACTAAAAATTACTACTAAAGAGCTAGAAAGAAAGTAAAAACAAAATGCAACAACTTAATAAAATATAACAACNTCATATTTAAATATAAAATACAAATATTAAAAGCTTGCAAATGTAAATTGGGATCCTCAGATAGTGTTCCTTCAAACTGATTATTTTATACCATTTGTATAATTGAATGTTTAAGTTCAAATGAGTTAGCCTCTACACATAAATGAATTTCATCTCATGTATTTTTCACATAATCCCTTAAAGGCTTTTGTAAATTATGATGTTCATTTTCGACAGTTTAAATTTCAATATTATTTTTTGATGTGTTAGCCATTTCTTGAGAATTATGAAGGCTTCCTTATTTTCGAATTTTTCTAATAGTCCATTCAAATTTATAATCGTAAGGCGCTATTTAGATCCAAAACTATGTATAAACATTGTAAAAATTTGCAGAAAATAAAATAGCACACCAAAAATGAAAAAATATATATATTTGAAATTTTAATTTAATATTTTTTTTCTCGATTTTTCTAAGTTTTTCATTTTTTTAAAGTTTAAAATTTTTAAATTTACAATTCAAATAAAATTTTAAGTCAAAAAGTTCCATCGCAATCCCCGACAACGACGCCAAAAGCTTGACCGGAGCCACAATTACGTGTATTTTTAATCTCCAAAATTGCCAGAAAATATTTCTCAAATTATATCTAGTGGCCAGTGTGACCAAATGTAATGATTTATGAATTATAGTATAACTTTTCACACTATGGGTACTATGCAAGTATAAGTATCGTTTCAAGTAATATAGGGTTTTCCTTATAATCCCCCATATAGATCCCATAAGGAAAGTGGTAACTCTTAAATTCAACATACAAAATTTCTATTTAATGCAAATTAAACAAATAAGAGGTCTAAAATGATATGCTTACTAAAAATTACTACTGAAGAGCTAGAAAGAAAGTAATAACAAAATGCAACAACTTAATAAAATATAACAGCGAGTTTGGATATTATGGAAAACCTTTCCCCTTGCAAAGAGATTTTAACCAATGTAGGATTCAAATAATTTAAGACAAAATTGATATATTGCAACAAATGGAAGCATACTNTATTATGGAAAACCTTTCCCCTTGCAAAGAGATTTTAACCTATGTAGGATTCAAATAATTTAAGACAAAATTGATATATTGCGACAAATGGAAGCATACCTTACTTTTTACTCCCTCTCAGTGCTAGCAAAAAACATTGGCTAACTTAAGGCTGATTCCTTAACATCTTGATTTCGCATCAGATCTATCTAGCCTCTCACCAATAAATGCCCCTAAGCCTATAATGATGGTTGAATCCCAGTGTCAGGGTACTAAACCTTAAGTCAAATTGATAAGAATCTAGTCTGTCACTCTAGAACTAACTAATTCTATGTCCATCAAAACTTATCCCCCTATTTATTTGCCCTCCCCCTTAGGTGATCGCAATGGCTTTGCCTAGAATGAAGTGTAGTATCCACTAGTTTTGTGAAATCATAGCCCTTCCAGGTCATTATATTTCTCAATAGGTTTTAACCTCACAAGTAACTAGTTTGTAAAGTAAATGAAGATTCGGTGAAAATACCATCACAATTTTTAAGAGTAAAAAATGATCTTTAAATCATTCTCATCCCACAAGATTAAGTCTCATATGCAAAGNGTCTGTCACTCTAGAACTAACCAATTCTATGCCCATCAAAACTTATCTCCCTATTTATTTGCACTCCCCCTTAGGTGATCGCAATGGCTTTGCCTAGAATGAAGTGTAGTATCCACTAGTTTTGTGAAATCATAGCCCTTCCAGGTCATTATATTTTTCAATAGGTTTTAACCTCACAAGTAACTAGTTTGTAAAGTAAATGAAGATGCGGTGAAAATACCATCACAATTTTTAAGAGTAAAAAATGATCTTTAAATCATTCTCATCCCACAAGATTAAGTCTCATATGCAAGGAGAAAGAGAGGGAACTACTCAGAATTCCTAGAGATTAAGAAAAACAAAACATTTGCATTGAAATCCAAGTCCTACAACAAATATTTAAACACAAGTACAAGTACCTTATGTCTTCTCCCTAAGTAAACTTCTGGAGTTTCCTTTAAACAATCTCTAAACTTTTTCACACTAAAACACACTCACACTTACACTTGAATACAAAATATGAAAAAGCTAATTCATTATTGCCACCCAATTGAAGTTTTGGGGCTACAAAAAGTCTCTAAATTTGGCTAAATCCTTCTCATTTAATAGAAAACAAAAAATAACAAAGGATTACTTCAAACACCCCTCCAAAATTCAGCAAAATTCAATGGATCTTCTAGAAAAATAAATGCTAGTGTTATAGCGCCAATCTTGGGCGCTATAGCCCCCATCTCACTCGTATATGACACCAAGGGGTGGCGTTATAGTACCACACAAAAATATTCAATTTTTGCTCTATTTTGCCTCATTTTCTTTAATTGTCCATTTCATGTACCTGCAATTAAAAATATGAAAAATAATTTCCTTTAAAGTGCAATATCATCAAAAATGTACGTAAAATACATATAAAATTTGCACTAAAAATAGGTTATTTTTAGGTGGCATATGAATTTGGCTTTATATGTGCAAGATGACTTCATAATGGTTAAAAATCAATCATATCTCTTAGACGACGGTAATTGAAGCACCCACTGAAAATGATCCTGGTAGAACATAAGATCATCAACAGTCATCCATCTCTCTTACTTTCAGGTCCACTATGTCGAGTCATATACTTGTGTTATATATATAAGTGCTTTTCGGAACCTTTATGTCAAATGGTATTCCTTTAACTCTCTCACACATAACCAAATAGTTATGGAAAATATTTGCAATTTATGGTAAGAGCTTGAAGTAAATCGAGCAAAATGAGAGGTAAGAAATGGTTGAAGGGAAAGAAATAAGACATTTGAATGCATAAACACTATTTTTTCCTTAACCTTGTATAAAAAGTATTCAAGGAATTCTAAACATAGCAAATTCATACTTCAATCTCAATAAATTCACATCAAAGCAACATGAAACTTGAAAAAAGAAGTGAAACAATTTTAAAATTTTACATAATTAAATTCTTTTTTATTTAAAATAGAAATTATTTTACACTAGGGTATTCATCTGCCTTGGCCAATACAAGATCTTGGCTCACTAAACTAATACAAGGCACATCACCCAAACTTGGAACTCTCGACACTCTTACTCCACCTGAACTTGAGAGATTAAACAAGCAACCTCTATCAGCTCCACCTAGAGAATCATCATATCCACTCGACGAACTACTAACTTAAACATTTATTTCTAGAAAACAGCTGTCAGTTCTTCCTTCAGGTCTACTATGGCTATCTGCCTCTACAGGCTAACCTCTCAGATGAAGGAGTCCACTGTTTCATCCAACCAGGAAGCTAGCAGTGCTTGTAATCATTGCTACCATTGTTCTCTCTCTTGATGTCATCAGGACGAGAGAAATATCCAGACGCACCTCCATCGTGGATTGGAGGAGATGGTCCCTTGGCCACCTCTGAAAATGCGGGATGACTTGCTCTCATTATCGATGAGCAGATAATCGACACAGTCAAATCTAGAAGAATAGAAAAATGTCAAAAAAAAACAGATCTACTCAAAAAAGGACAGTTTTTTTTTAACCAATAATCGGCTCCATTTCAGATGATCTAATGTTCTGACTGAGAAGCAGTTGGACAACTGTCTGGCTAGTCTCACTGACGGAAAAGAAGCTACGCCATCAGGCTGGTGAACTTGGATCTCTGCAGCCACCTAGTTAGATTATTAAGTCAATCGTTCACAAATGGATGTCAAGGAAGGGGTTGTCACACCAATAACATGCACGTTCACACAGCTCCCCATCCCATGATGAATAGGCGTCAAGTCAGACGACTCAGCCTCTTCCTCTAGTGCCTCCACCATTTGTTTTTATCGGCCATCTATTTGAACCCTTTTTCTCCCTCAACTCATCTTCCTCCTTCTGTTCTCATTGCGTTGACCGGTTGATCTCTTCCCTCTAACAACTTTACTATTGTATGCCAGCCCCACATTCCCCAATTTCTTCTTCACTATGATCTGACTTCTCTCCAACTTTCTTTTTCACTAGCATACATGGGAGGGATGAATTTTCTAGTTTAAATCCTGAAGGCTTTCATCATGGCTGGCTTATTTATCACGCCATTAGAAGACTTCTTGCTACTCGCTATGAGTATACCTCTTATGCTAACAACAAACTGAAGGGTGGCAAATGCAAAAAAGGCAATGGAGATGTTTTGATCATTCTCTATTTATAAGGACTATGGGAACAAAAATTTAGAAAGTTTAATTATTAAAAGGTACTTATTTATGCATGAATCTCAGAAAATCCAACTTATCTCACTTATAAACACCAAAGGACATTGCATTAAGATTGTCAAAAGACGGAAACCTCAAACATCATTTCATTCGGTCGAAATTCTAAGTCAAACAAACAGAAGCACAGGTGAACAAAGAGCTAAAAGACACCAAATCTTGAGCATAGTCATTCATGACTACCTCCATCAGCCAGTTCCAAAACCCCTCCTAAAGGTGGCTAAAGGGCATTGACACCCCACAGAATGCCTTTATGATCCTTTGAAAAGGCCCCTTTTCCAAGCAGAGCCACTCTATAAACTACGGTGATACGCCCTTTGATTAATGGTCAAAGTTTTCCCTACCACTAATCAGGATTCTATTGAGAGGGCTGACCAATGAACTTTCAGTCGACTGAATATCTTTCGGCCGCCTAAATGCTACCAACCAATCATATAACATGATTATTGGTTCCTTAGATGCCTCTCTTTAAGCAATTATAAATTTAAAATGGAGCTAATGTTAGTTACGAATGCGAAAGGTGTCGAATTCAGTTACAAATGTGAAAAGGCTTCATAATGACTTGTAAGCTTTCGTATTAAAATAGGTACATTGAAGGGCTACTGAATTTATTCTATCAAGAGCCTTGTGTTACTATGCATTCTCTCTATCAATCCTCATCTTTATCCCTCTCTTTGTTTCACTTGTCCATCCTAGGCTCTATACCTTGNTCCCTACCACTAATCAGGATTCTATTGAGAGGGCTGACCAATGAACTTTCAGTCGACTGAATATCTTTCGGCGGCCTAAATGCTGCCAACCAATCATATGACATGATTACTGGTTCCTTAGATGCCTCTCTTTAAGCAATTATAAATATAAAATGGAGCTATTGTTAGTTATGAATGCGAAAGGTGTCGAAATCAGTTACAAATGTGAAAAGGCTTCATAATGATTTGTAAGCTTTCATATTAAAATAGGTACATTGAAGGGCTACTAAATTTATTCTATCAAGAGCCTTGTGTTACTATGCATTCTCTCTATCAATCTTCATCTTTATACCTCTCTTTGTTTCACTTGTCCATCCTAGGCTCTATACCTTGGTGTGATCTACAGGAGATATTTGGATTCAATCGCATTCTTCTTTTTTGTCATTATTATTATCCTCATCCATTGTCATTTTCTTCATCTCCTGACATGTTTTAAGAGATTTTTTAATAAAGACTTGTTGATGTAGTTCTACTTATTATTATTATTTTAAATGATCTATTTTTTCCATAATCTATGAGTCAGAATGATGAGCTCCTAAAATATTTTCATTTCCAACTTTAGATCGTAGTTCGGTAGTGATTTTCAACAAGAAAATATTTTCTTATTTATTAATTTTCTTTGAAAACTCAGTGGCCACTTAATTACATTGATAATAATATCTGGGTACTTGTACCGATCTTAGGATATCTCAATGAATCTCCGATAATACTCTTAGGAGTTATACAATACTATCACAACCATATTTGAATCCTCGTACTTGTTTTTAATTTTTTTTTAATGATCCGCATTTTTCATGTACTAGTATTTTCTAGTTTATTTTGTTGTTCGACTAGAATCCTGTTTATTTCACTTTTTTGTGCAGCCTGATTCTCATTACTATTTTTGATTTGTTGGGTGCTTTCTTTTCATTCAATGCGATGGACTGCCCCATTATTGTTATATCTTAGTGTCACCTCCCAAAAGAGTCCTTGTGGGTGGTGGGCAGCCCAGGACTTAAATACTATTTTTTGGCCCTACACCTAGCCGATGTGGGACTGTTTGTCCGTGACATTCTCCTCCACCCAATCACGTGACACCCTTGTCATGGATATGCTCCACCGAGGTTCCCACTGGACCATGGAGATTCCACACACCTGGCAAGCAGTAATCTGCTCTGATACCACTTGTCACCTCTCAAAAAAAGCCCTTGTGGGTGGTGGGCAGCCCATGACTTAAATAGTATTTTTTGACCCTACATCTAGCCGATGTGGGACTATTTGTCCTTGACATTGGGCTCAAGAAATTATCACGACATAGCGATACTCCATCAAACACTAAAAGATAACTGGGTATCTTGTATCAATAATCAGCTCCATTTCAGATTGTCTGAGGTTCTCACTAAGAAGCTGTTGAACAACTGTCTGGCTAGTCTCACCAAGGGAAAATAAGCTACGCCATAATGCAGCTGAACCTGAATCTCTACGACCCCCTGGTTTTTTTTTATACATGAATTTTTTTTTGATGATATATGAGTCAGAGTGATGAACTCGTAATTTTTTTTTAGTTTCCTACATTTGATCATAGTTCGACACTAATTTTCATTAAGAAAATATTTTGTTATATATTACTTTTTTTGGCAAACTCAATTACCAGTTGTTTACATTGATAATAATTTTTTTGTACATGCACTGATCTTAGTATTTCCCAATGAATCTCTGGTAATACCCTCAGGAGTTACACTATACTTTCACATCCATAATTGAATCCTCAGACTTGTTTTGATTTTATTTTTAATGATCCATATTTTTCGTGTACTTTTATTTTATAAATTATTTTTTTTGTTTGACTGGAATCCTCTTTAGTTCACTTACTTTGTGGATTCTGAGTACTTTCTTTGATTTTTTGGGTGCTTTCTTTTCTTCAATACGATGGACTACCCCAATTTTATTGTATCTAAGGCATAAGAAATAATCGCCATATAGAGACACTTCATCATCCACTAAAAGAGAAGTAAAATNTACAAGAGATATTTGGATTCAATCGCATTCTTCTTTTTTGTCATTATTATTATCCTCATCCACTGTCATTTTATTCATCTCCTGGCATGTTTTAAGAGATTTTTTAACAAAGACTTGTTGATGTAGTTCTACTTATTATTATTATTTTAAATGATCTGTTTTTTCCATAATCTATGAGTCAGAATGATGAGCTCCTAAAATATTTTCATTTCCAACTTTAGATCGTAGTTCGGTAGTGATTTTCAACAAGAAAATATTTTCTTATTTATTAATTTTCTTTGAAAACTCAGTGGCCACTTAATTACATTGATAATAATATCTGGGTACTTGTGCCGATCTTAGGATATCTCAATGAATCTCCGATAATACTCGTAGGAGTTATACTATACTATCACAACCATATTTGAATCCTCGTACTTGTTTTTAATTTTTTTTTAATGATCCGCATTTTTCATGTACTAGTATTTTCTAGTTTATTTTGTTGTTCGACTAGAATCCTGTTTATTTCACTTTTTTGTGCAGCCTGATTCTCATTACTATTTTTGATTTGTTGGGTGCTTTCTTTTCATTCAATGCGATGGACTGCCCCATTATTATTATATCTTAGTGTCACCTCCCAAAAGAGTCCTTGTGGGTGGTGGGCAGCCCAAGACTTAAATACTGTTTTTTGGCCCTACACCTAGCCGATGTGGGACTGTTTGTCCGTGACATTCTCCTCCACCCAATCACGTGACACCCTCGTCATGGATATGCTCCACCGAGGGTCCCACTGGACCATGGAGAGTCCACACACCTGGCATGCAGTAATCTGCTCTGATACCACTTGTCACCTCCCAAAAAAGCCCTTGTGGATGGTGGGCAGCCCATGACTTAAATACTGTTTTTTGACCCTACATCTAGCCGATGTGGGACTATTTGTCCTTGACATTAGGTTCAAGAAATTATCACGACATAGTGATACTCCATCAAACACTAAAAGATAACTGGGTTATCTCGTATCAATAATCAGCTCCATTTCAGATTGTCTGAGGTTCTCACTAAGAAGCTGTTGAACAACTGTCTGGCTAGTCTCACCAAGGGAAAATAGGCTACGCCATAATGCAGCTGAACCTGAATCTCTACGATCCCCTGGTTTATTTTTATACATGAATTTTTTTTCGATGATATATGAGTCAAAGTGATGAACTCGTAATTTTTTTTTAGTTTCCTACATTTGATCATAGTTCGACACAAATTTTCATTAAGAAAATATTTTATTATATATTACTTTTTTTGGCAAACTCAATTACCAATTGTTTACATTGATAATAATTTCTTTGTACATGCACTGATCTTAGGATTTCCCAATGAATCTCTGGTAATACCCTCAGGAGTTACACTATACTTTCACATCCATAATTGAATCCTCACACTTGTTTTGATTTTATTTTTAATGATCCATATTTTTCGTGTACTTTTATTTTCTAAATTAATTTTTTTGTTTGACTGGAATCCTCTTTAGTTCACTTACTTTGTGGATTCTGAGTACTTTCTTTGATTTGTTGGGTGCTTTCTTTTCTTCAATACGATGGACTGCCCCGATTTTATTGTATCTAAGGCATAAGAAATTATCGCCATATAGAGACATTTCATCATCCACTAAAAGATAAGTAAAAGAGGGGTTGACTGGCAAAAAAAGTTTGAGCATCACCACGATTGTGCTCCAGCCCTCTTCTATTTAGGATAAGAGATGCATTTTAGCGTTCATCATCCAGCAAAATAATTTCATCTTAGGCTGAAATTTTAGTTCAATAAATTGAGCTGATGCTCTCAAATTTTCATAAAATATTAATAATTAGTGGTGATAGAACAAAAAAAGTTAAGCATTAATTAGGTTATAAACATTGAAATCTCTTTAGTAACCAATGAATTATCCAGATGTACAGCCAGAAATGATTTGCACGATTCTCGAGAGAACATGACAGTCTATATTAAAAAAGACAAATCGGGGAACATCCTGTCAATGAAATGCTGCATGTACTCACAATGAAGACTGGTAGAGAAAGTCGCCAGATGACCAACAACCAGCTGACAGAATGTTGGCGACCAATCAGCTAGAAATATACATTGACGCTAAGAATGCCCCGAAAAATCTCTAAAATATCAAAAATAACCAATGAACAAGTAGAAAGACCGACCATCCTAATTCCAACCGACACCATCTTTGAAATCCGACAGACTTCATAGAGCAAAGGCCAATCTAGATTCAAGCAAAATAGCCAGCTGGCACTAGCTTAGTTGAACAACTAGAAGAACTACCGACCGAAAGGTCTAGACTCATTAAAGGATACTAAAATAAGTTAGAAATACAAAAATGCATTAATAAATTCAATAAAGTACTAAAACATCCCTATTAAAGTAGGGGAAGATATGTAGTTTTTAACCTGTTTGATCCTCTATCATCTATAAGTACGGAGTTTATATTATATATTCAATACTTCTTTACTCTTTGCTATCCCCACTTTGTAAGGAGATATCTCTCCCCTTTACTCTCATAACCCCTCGTTCCAATTTATAAAATGGGTCACAAAGTCCGAGAATACCCTATCTTTTATCCTACAAGCAAGTCTATGTGCACTCTTTTATTTGTTTCTCCCTGTTTCACACTCAACTTCTTCTTAAAGGTTCCAACCGCTCCAATCCTTGGTCATGCCAAACATGAAAAATTTTGATTCAACATCATAAAAGATATAGTTAGCACAGAGCATGCTCCCAAAAGGCAAAATGAGGCATCAATGAGAAAAATTGTATCTCAAAGACTATAAAATAGAGAGCATGATAAGGAGTTAATACAACAATAGATCAAGAGCTTAAAATGTCTTTTCTGCCATATTCTTAGAGGCTTTAGCTGAGAGGCAAGTACCTCAAAATGGATGTTAGGTTCCCAATGGAGGGAATGAGCCGTCCAATCGTACCTATGCATCACTCAGTCAAATTCCTGGTGCCTGACACACTACTCAGCATATAAAGTGAACATTATTTTAAAAGCTTTTTTGATGTTATCATTAATTTCTCTAATGTGTTCAGAAGTCCAACTTACACTTGGGGAACCATATAACGATACGTCCATCATCCACTAAAAGAGAGGTTGATTGTAGAAAAAAAATTAAGCATCACCACGGGTGTGTTTCCTGACAGAAGATATTACATTTGTTTAACGATGTAGATGCACAAAGACCTTCATGTATTATTATTAATCTTTTTTTTTGTGCACATCACGTTACCTGCCCTCTTCTTATTAGGATAATAGATGTATTTGTGTTCATCATCCATGAAAAATAATTTCTTCTTAAGTTGAATATTTAGTTCAAAAAAAAATGAGCTCATGCTCTCAAAATTTCATAACAAAATAATCACTAGTGGTGATAAGACATCATAAATTAAGTATTAATCTTAATATACATATACGAATTTATTTATCAACTACTTATGAATTATCCAAACTATGATTTAAATAAACTTCAATTTAGAATGAATATTTTTATTTGATTAACGTAATAACAACATCAAATCTAAACTAGTTCAAATCAAACATCATCAATACAAACACTCAACATCAATACCAATATTAACTACAAAGCCAACGCTCGATATTGCCAATAAAGTTGATGTATTGCAATGACACCAATTGTAGTTTCTAACCATTTCTAACAAGACTAAGGCCCAATGATGACAAAAAGATTAACATCCAATGCTAACACCAATGTAGATGAATGACATTGATAACAAGATGATCACTCTTTTTCACTAATAATATTGTCATCAATTATTGTCAATAAAGGTGATGCACTCTATCAACACACAACGTTGATATCAATCTTCATAAAAAAAAAAATCATTGCTCGCTATAAGCAACAATGCCAAATCCCATTGGCATCAACAAGATTGTTGCTCATCATTAACACTAATGCGACACTTGTAAGCGCCAATAAAGACGTTGTTAACCATCAATATTAACATTGGTGTATGACACACCAACAGAAGTATTGCCCATTAAAGCTCTGTATCACTAGCATGTTTGACAAAAACTTTTAGCACAAATAAAAATGATTATTGATGCTAACAAAACTGATGTTCANATAAAGACGTTGTTAACCATCAATATTAACATTGGTGTATGACACACCAACAGAAGTATTGCCCATTAAAGCGCTGTATAACTAGCATGTTTGACAAAAACTTTTAGCACAAATAAAAATGATTATTGATACTAACAAAACTGATGTTCGTTGTCAACAACAATGTTGATGGCTATCATGTATACTAAGTTTGAAATTTTCCTTCGTGATATTTCCTTCTTATAAAAAATATGATGCAAGGAATTAATCATTGATGATAATTCCAAAGCCTCAAGATTCATCTCTTTACTATAAAAGCTATTTTCTTAATTCATATATACTATATTGTATCTATTTATTCTTCTTTATGAGAAAAACATCATTCGCAACTTACAATTCAAACTAATGAAATTATTTCAACCAAATCAAATCCAATAATTTTTTTTTCTTCTAAAATTTATTACAAAAAAATCTCTTATCTCATATACGTTAATCTCCACTNTCTTCTTTATGAGAAAAACATCATTCGCAACTTACAATTCAAACTAATGAAATTATTTCAACCAAATCAAATGCAATAATTTTTTTTTCTTCTAAAATTTATTACAAAAAAATTTCTTATCTCATATACGTTAATCTCAACATATCTTGTTAGTGTGTAGGTAGATATTTCTTGCAATTTTAAAAGGATAAACTTTCTCCATATAGCTATAAATATTTGAGAATTTTATGGTCATAGCACAACAAACTTGGATATTTACACATTCCACATCGTAAAAGTTTATTTTACTATTGTCGCACTCGGTGAGCATTCCGTGAGCACTCCATAATTCGACATTCCGCATGGTAAATGTTTTTTTTACTATTGTCGCACTCGGTGAGCATTCTGCAAGCACTCCATAATTTGAGAAATTATTGTATTAGGATAANAATTTTAAAAGGATAAACTTTCTCCATATAGCTATAAATATTTGAGAATTTTATGGTCATAGCACAACAAACCTGAATATTTACACATTCCACATCGTAAAAGTTTATTTTACTATTGTCGCACTCGGTGAGCATTCCATGAGCACTCCATAATTCGACATTCCGCATGGTAAAAGTTTATTTTACTATTGTCGCACTCAGTGAGCATTCTGCAAGCACTCCATAATTTGAGAAATTATTGTATTAGGATACCTGATGCAAATTTGCATCAGGTGTCCTGATACAACAATTTTTCATTTTTTCAAATTGTTTTGTACATTCTTTTGCCTGTGCATTCTTCTGTACTAATTAACAAGTGTTGATGGTCAGTAATCAGAACAAATTCCTAAGGTAATAAAGTAGTGTTTCAAATTTTTTAGTGCACAAATACTACATATAAATCTTGCTTATAGTTAGGGGAAAAATTTGCACACATAACAAGTACGCAGGGCTGCGTACATTTCGGTTATATGGAGGTTACATCTGTGTTATACCCATGTTACCAATATATAACCTCCTTGTAACCTCCCTATAGCCCCCAAGTATATGCAGCACTGCGTGNCTGTACTAATTAACAAGTGTTGATGGTCAGTAATCAGAACAAATTCCTAAGGTAATAAAGTAGTGTTTCCAAGTTTTTAGTGCCCAAATACTACATATAAATCTTGCTTATAGTTAGGGGAAAAATTTGCGCACATAACAAGTACGCAGGGCTGCGTACATTTCGGTTATATGGAGGTTACATTTGTGTTATACCCATGTTACCAGTATATAACCTCCTTGTAACCTCCCTATAGCCCCCAAATATATGCAGCCCTGCGTGCTTGTTACGTATNGCATCAATGAGAAAAATTGTATCTCAAAGACTAAAAAATAGAGAGCATGATAAGGAGTTAATACAACAATAGGTCAAGAGCTTAAAATGTCTTTTTCTGCCATATTCTTAGAGGCTTTGGCTGAGAGGCAAGTACCTCAAAATGGATGTTAGGTTCTCAATGGAGGGAATGAGCCGTCCAATCGTACCTATGCATCACTCAGTCAAATTCCTGGTGCCTGACACACTACTCAGCATATAAAGTGAACATTATTTTAAAAGCTTTTTTGATGTTATCATTAATTTCTCTAATGTGTTCAGAAGTCCAACTTACACTTGGGGAACCATATAACGATACGTCCATCATCCACTAAAAGAGAGGTTGATTGTAGAAAAAAAATTAAGCATCACCACGGGTGTGTTTCCTGACAGAAGATATTACATTTGTTTAACGATGTAGATGCACAAAGACCTTCATGTATTATTATTAATCTTTTTTTTTTGTGCACATCACGTTACCTGCCCTCTTCTTATTAGGATAATAGATGTATTTTAGTGTTCATCATCCATGAAAAATAATTTCTTCTTAAGTTGAATATTTAGTTCAAAAAAAAAAAGAGCTCATGCTCTCAAAATTTCATAACAAAATAATCACTAGTGGTGATAAGACATCATAAATTAAGTATTAATCTTAATATACATATAGGAATTTATTTATCAACTACTTATGAATTATCCAAACTATGATTTAAATAAACTTAAATTTAGAATGAATATTTTTATTTGATTAACGTAATAACAACATCAAATCTAAAAGAGTTCAAATCAAACATCATCAATACAGACACTCAACATCAATACCAATATTAACTACAAAGCCAACGCTCGATATTGCCAATAAAGTTAATGTATTGCAATGACACCAACTGTAGTTTCTAACCATTTCTAACAAGACTAAGGCCCAATGATGACAAAAAGATTAACATCCAATGCTAACACCAATGTAGATGAATGACATTGATAACAAGATGATCACTCTTTTTCACTAATAATATTGTCATCAATTATTGTCAATAAAGGTGATGCACTCTATCAACACACAACGCTGATATCAATCTTCATCAAAAAAATCATTGCTCGCTATAAGCAACAATGGCAAATCCCATTGGCATCAACAAGATTTTTGCTCATCATTAACACTAATGTGACACTTGTAAGCGCCAATAAAGACGTTGTTAACCATCAATATTAACATTGGTGTATGACACACCAACAGAAGTATTGCCCATTAAAGCGCTGTATAACTAGCATGTTTGACAAAAACTTTTANGCCGAAGAATTACAAAAAAAGAGTCAATCACAAACATATAGATAAAAGAATTCCCTACAATAACTATGAGCTTGATTGGTTGAGTGGATTTTTGCATGTAGTTTTGTGATGACCCGATATACCACAACATCTGCACTTGTGAATTTCATTTGTTCTCAGCTCAACCTTCTCTGAAAAATTCTTTTTTTTCTTGTGTCTTCCTCTTAGACTCAAAGTGTTGGGCACAACCTTTCCCTTGATGAGTAGAAATAGGATCTTCATATGCCATTTTGTACCTACAATTGAAATAGTAATTTTAATTACATTTTCAGTTATAGAGATAAGCAATAACTAATAATTTAATAACTAAAAACTTAGTGAGATAGTAGCAATCATTAACATTATGTTTACCACAATAAAAGTTCTTTGGTTCCAATAACAAGTACGACATGAATAAATTGTAACACAGTCATTTGCCATGCTTTGCAGTTACATTATTTGATTTGAATATTTACTTTAAATCTCTTAAGAAACACTTCAACCTCGGCTGTGTATACTATTGATGAGCGTACAATGATTTGGTCTTTTTTAGCGCTGATATCTTTTATGTAATCCTATACGCGTGGCACTAGTTCACCTCTTCATATATTTAAAGTTGGCTTCCTTTTTACCCTTAGTTCCATAAGCATTGCTAACAAAATATATATCAAATCAATCACAGGCTTACTCCTGACCTCCTCAATCCATGCATTAAAGGATTCAACCATATTATTGGTATAGTAATGATTTCTTATCCCAGGTAAGAAATCGCTCCTCGACCACTTGTAAGGTATGCCTAATAAGTAAGAGTAAATATGTGGAAATATATTGCTTAACTCATCCGTCTTACATTCAATTTTGTGTTTTTTATGGGCATTAACAACTGTCCACACCAAACTTTTAATCCCTTGATTGTCATTACAATGAAAAAATTTCTTCAAGTTCTTCCATAGACGTCTAAAAACTTCCCATGCTCTGCATATGGAAATACTTATGTGATTTCATCTTCAAGGACCTTCTCCATATCTGATATAAACACCAAAGTTATGCAAGTTAGGTCAATTGATTCTGCCAAATCTTCTTAAACCACTTCCAAGAGTTCTTCAACTCAGATTTTGCTACTGCAAATGCTACTGTAAATAACCTGTTGTTACTGTCCAATGTATTTGCAGATAATAGAATATACAAATGTTTTGAATTTAGATGACAAGCATCAAGGCCAATCAAATATCTACAACATGCTAGAATGCCATCAAAGAAACCTTAAATCTTACATAGAACCTTTGGAAGGATGAATCCTTAAATCTTACATAGAACCTTTGGAAGGATGAATCATATCTATCACAATTATATGGAATATGTGATCCCAAGTTTCTTTTAATAAGCTCATCACGTAGCACTGGCACTCATATATAATTTTCATCAACCAACCCAAAAATATTCTCTTGAGCTAGTTCTCTTGACCTCCTTAACCTCGTATAGGGCCATGATAAACCATATGTGCTATTTAAGTTGTTCTTTATCAGCTTTGTAGCGATGTCAGGATTTTTTTAATAATTTCTTCAATTCCCTTGTTACCCATGCGGTTGCTGCTAGTTTATTGCCTGCTTTGTTCACACTTAGACATGAATGCATTGGTTCTAATTTTTGTAGCTGAAATCTTTTACCTTCTCCACATAATGCAACCCGTACCACCCAAGGGCACCCTCGATAAGAACATGTTGCAACAGCATGAGATCGATTACTTTGTGTAATATTCACTCCAAAGTTTTTCTTGATGACATTAGATTTGAGAGCTTTTTTGAAACTTTGTGAATTATGATAACGGGCTCAAACCAATAAATCTTTATCTTCCTTATCTTCCCTTATTACAAGCTCCTCTCTACAAACATCTTGATAAGTGTAAACATTATGAATACTATAAGATATTGATTGGTACACATTTATTGTGTTACTTCCTTATCTAGTTTCTCGACCATAAGTGCACGTAGTAGTTTCTCTATCATCATGTGTTGTGATCACCAGTTCAACTTGCCTTTTCTGTTAGATTGGTTAATCATTTTCATCACTTTCATATCATCAGTGATAGTCATATATTTCTCTGGTGATGTACCACATACGTAATAATGTAACTCAAATTTATGTCCTCTAAGCAAGTATAAATTATCTTAATCTTTTCCTTTAACAAGTATAATGTCACAGTATCTTTTCGAAATGTAATCGCTCTCTGTTTCTCACTCTTATTTCTTTTTCTCACTTAATTTTTAACTTGAATCAAATATCCACCATATTTGAACACGATAAATTAATGTGTAGTTAGTTTGATTCGATCCAACAGATTGACATGCAAAAATATAAATACAACATAATAAACATTGCTTTACTAAAAGCTATTTCATCACAAAAAGGGCCACCTACAAATCATTGCAAATAATGAATTGAAAAACTAAATGACAAATAATGAATTGAAAAACTGCAAAGATGATTGAAAAGGTATCTTGGTTCATTTAATCTATATTTTTTCTTTTGAATTATTTGAAAGATATATTTGAAAACTTCACTTTGGTTAGTTCCATTTTTTGATCTTGGGATAATAATTGAAGGGTGATAAAATACTAAGATAAATCCTTCTTGAAAATCGAAATATCATTTTCTTAATTGTTGTCATAATCTATGCGAACAAATAGNCCTTTTCTGTTAGATTGGTTAATCATTTTCATCACTTTCATATCATCAGTGATAGTCATATATTTCTCTGGTTATGTACCACATACGTAATAATGTAACTCAAATTTATGTCCTCTAAGCAAGTATAAATTGTCTTAATCTTTTCCTTTAACAAGTATAATGTCACAGTATCTTTTTGAAATGTAATCGCTCTCTGTTTCTCACCCTTATTTCTTTTTCTCACTTAATTTTTTACTTGAATCAAATATCCACCATATTTGAACACGATAAATTAATGTGTAGTTAGCTTGATTCAATCCAACAGATTGACATGCAAAAATATAAATACAATATAATAAAAATTGCTTTACTAAAAGCTATTTCATCACAAAAAGGGCCACCTACAAATCATTGCAAATAATGAATTGAAAAACTAAATGACAAATAATGAATTGAAAAACTGCAAAGATGATTGAAAAGGTATCTTGGTTCATTTAATCTATATTTTTTCTTTTGAATTATTTGAAAGATATATTTGAAAACTTCACTTTGGTTAGTTCCATATTTTGATCTTGGGATAATAATTGAAGGGTGATAAAATACTAAGATAAATCCTACTTGAAAATCGAAATATCATTTTCTCAAGTGTTGTCATAATCTATGCGAACAAATAANTTTAGATGACAAGCATCAAGGCCAATCAAATATCTACAACATGCTAGAAAGCCATCAAAGAAACCTTAAATCTTACATAGAACCTTTGGAAGGATGAGTCATATCTATCACAATTATATGGAATATGTGATCCCAAGTTTCTTTTAATAAGCTCATCACGTAGCACTAGTACTCATATATAATTTTCATCAACCAACCCAAAAATATTCTCTCGAGCTAGTTCTCTTGACCTCCTTAACCTCGTATAGGGCCATGATAAACCATATGTGCTATTTAAGTTGTTCTTTATCAGCTTTGTAGCGATGTCAGGATTTTTTTAATAATTTCTTCAATTCCCTTGTTACCCATGCGGTTGCTGCTAATTTATTGCCTGCTTCGTTCACACTTAGACATGAATGCGTTGGTTCTAATTTTTGTAGCTCAAATCTTTTGCCTTCTCCACATAATGCAACCCGTACCACACATGGGCACCCTTGATAAGAACATGTTGCAACAGCACGAGATCGATTACTTTGTGTAATATTCACTCCAAAGTTTTTCTTGATGACATCAGATTTGAGAGCTTATTTGAAACTTTGTGATTTATGATAACGGGTTCAAACCAATAAATCTTTATCTTCCTTATCTTCCCTTATTACAAGCTCCTCTCTACAAACATCTTGATAAGTGTAAACATTCTGAATACTATAAGATATTGATTGGTACACATTTATTGTGTTACTTCCTTATCTAGTTTCTCGACCATAAGTGCACGTAGTAGTTTCTCTATCATCATGTGTTGTGATCACCAGTTCAACTTGCCTTTTCTGTTAGATTGGTTAATCATTTTCATCACTTTCATATCATCAGTGATAGTCATATATTTCTCTGGTTATGTACCACATACGTAATAATGTAACTCAAATTTATGTCCTCTAAGCAAGTATAAATTGTCTTAATCTTTTCCTTTAACAAGTATAATGTCACAGTATCTTTTTGAAATGTAATCGCTCTCTGTTTCTCACCCTTATTTCTTTTTCTCACTTAATTTTTTACTTGAATCAAATATCCACCATATTTGAACACGATAAATTAATGTGTAGTTAGCTTGATTCAATCCAACAGATTGACATGCAAAAATATAAATACAATATAATAAAAATTGCTTTACTAAAAGCTATTTCATCACAAAAAGGGCCACCTACAAATCATTGCAAATAATGAATTGAAAAACTAAATGACAAATAATGAATTGAAAAACTACAAAGATGATTGAAAAGATATCTTGGTTCATTTTATCTATATTTTTTCTTTTGAATTATTTGAAAGATATATTTGAAAACTTCACTTTGGTTAGTTCCATATTTTGATCTTGGGATAATAATTGAAGGGTGATAAAATACTAAGATAAATCCTACTTGAAAATCGAAATATCATTTTCTCAAGTGTTGTCATAATCTATGCGAACAAATAAAATAAAGTGCCACCAGAAACACATCCCTTTAAGACATATGATTAAATAAATGGTCACATAGAATTTATTTAGAGATAAGGGGAGCCCAACTCAATAAACTGATTAAGTGCAGTATAGAGACATATGAATGGAGCTAAAAGAAAATACATTTTAATGTACGACTTAGGAAAAACAAATGATCTATAAATTACAATAGAGTAAAAGCATAGAAGTTGCAAAGGACTCAAAATAGTGCTTGAAGGTTAAATGGTCATGTGAAGTACCTAAAAGTGTCAGCTAGATATTGTAAGGTATAGCTAATTTATCAGAAATTTGGAGTCTCTTGGATTTGAAGAGGTGTGTCTTTTAGTGTGAAGAAGTGTCTCTTGGATTACTGGATTGGGGAGAGCGAGGGCGTGTTCGTAAATTCATCTGCGGGTTTTATAGATGTGTAACCCTATGAGCATGCAACTTCTCTAAAATTGTGAATTCATAGCTCTGCTCCCGAGGATATAGACATCTTTGCCTAACCTCGTTAAATCTCTGTGTTCTGCGCCTGAATTTGTATTTGCTCACCTTAAATTTTTTAAAAATTGGAAGAATGAGGAAGAAGAAGATTTTGGTTAGGAGGTTTGCAGTAGTTTCTAGGGATCGCCAGGCGAATCGCGCCAGTTCGGATCGGCAGTTTGCAAATCCTGCAGAGGTTTTCTCCGCTCGAGAGAGAGGGCTTCTTCTGCGCGACACTGGAAGGAGGCCGAGGAGGAAAGCCGCTGGCTGGCGATCTTCCGCNACTGAAGATTAATGTGTTGAACATTGACATTAGCGTAGCGTGATTGCTGTTGACAAAATCAGGATCATTGACATGCATCAAATTTATGTGACTTTACGTGCATTTTCCCATACACTTTTATTATATTATTTTCATTTATTTATCATTGATTTAAAATTTGAAAGGTTTTTCATGATTTTCTGAAGATTAAAGATGTTGAACAAGCAAAATGGGGTCAAAACACGCCATACAATGTTGTCCAGTGTGACCACACCTAATATGAGCGCGATCATGCTAGATTTGGGTGTGGTCATGCCACAACTGAGGTGATATGTCAATTTCGTGTGTGACCATGCTAGGGTCTGAGGTTTGGCGTGACCACGTCGTTGGACGCCCATAAATCATATTTTACAGAATTTCTTATCTAATTTGGATCTGTTGACAGATTTGGAGAGCTTGGATGCTTATTTTGGATCTTTAAATGTAAACCCTAAATATAAATATGAGTTTGTGTCGCGAGGGAGGTCTTCTGGTCTTTTTGGAGGCTTGGACAAGGAGTTTTGCATCAGAGAGGGCTTAGAGGCTAAAGAAGACAGTTTGAGAGAGATTTTGAGGGCTCTTTTGTAGGTTGTCTTCCTCCTTTGGTCAAAGCCTGATAGAAAGAGCTTTTCTTTGTTTTTTGAGTTGTGAGAAAGTTTGTATGAGAGGGAAATGTGTTGATTTTGTAGTGAGAACAATTTCTTATAAGCTTTTTTTATCTTTATTATTTGTAATGGATTTCTTCATGGTGTTTTTCGATATAGTTTTTTTTCGTAATGAGCTGCTGAAATTTACTTTTTGTTTCTGTGATGCAAGGAGTTGTGTAGTATTTTTATGTTAAGAGTATTCTTCGAGCTTTTCATGGCCTTATTGTTTGTTAACTTTTAACTTTAATTTACTTCTAGTCTGACCAACTATGAAATTTAAATATTTTGTAAATTTACGACCTCTAACCGTTATATAGTAGAAATGAAGGGTTAACCACAAAATTTCAAGAGGATAAACATATTTCAAAGAAATTCTACAATCTTTCCATAGGATCAAAAATGTCAAGCAGAATGTCAGGATTGAGGAAGCCTTAACTTCATGGATTCTAGTCTTTTTTTGACGTAGACATAGACATAAGAAATATTATGTCCCAGATTGACAACAATCACGTAGGAGAACATTTAGGAAAAATCATGATCATCACGGTCCTCAAACCATAGAGGCACGAGCCTCATCTGTCTTTAATGAATTCACGAACATTTCCCACCATTTTTTTTTTGCTTTCTTTCATCGTCAAGTATTCTGTTTGCTAGGGCCTTAAGGACTTAAAAACTTCTTTTAGACCAATCCCAAACTGGGCTAACTAAATTAGTAGAGGGTCAAATGCATAATTTTAGTGAATGAACTGACAATAAACTTACTGAATCAATTAGAAAGCCAAAGTGCCGCATTAAGAAACTTAGAAAGCCAAATGGAGCAGTTAGTTAACCTAGAAACCCAAAGAATATTAAGGGGTAGTAGAGGGTCATAATGTTGAATCTAAAGAGTTGATCCCTGGAGAGCATGTTGAGTTGGATGATTTTTGTCAGAAGATGAATGAGGAAGAATCTGTTTTTTCTTTCAATACACCACATTGCATTTTGAGGGAGATAGTTGAGCTTATAGTATCACCCACAAAAGTGCCCCAAGGGGAAGAATTGGAAGACAACCCTAGGTAGGAGCGCAATTCAGCAGAATCCAAAAAGACCTAGGGAGAATCCAACCCATAGTTTAGGAGACCTTGAGTTATATTATAGGGATCAATTTCCTGTAACTTGTAAGGGAGACATTGATTTACAAATAAGAGAAATAATTGAGAGAATTTTTTATTTTGAAAAAACCTTTAGGAACAATAGTTTTAATCAATTTCTTACATACTCTTAGGAAGACTACTATAGAACGGAGAAAAAAAAAATTGTAAGAAAAATTGAAATTTGAGGATGGAGCAGGACTGGAGCAGGACCCGAGCACAATATTTTGCGTGGACTATGAAAATTTTAATGATGTGCTCACAGAGTACGGCTATAGTAAAATAAATGCTGAATATGTCAATATCAATATTTGCTGTGCTATGTCCGTAAAATCCCTTCATATTTTCACCGCAAAAATAGTAATCTAAAGAGAGAAGGATAGAACCCTCCTNTATACGAGCCACCATGGAGCTTTTTCCACAGCCACTGTTTAAGCTTATAAGTATCCACTGTTGATCCACAATCTGGAGACTATACACTCTCAACTAGGCAATCTATCAAAAGGCCACAATACAGCAATTAAGATTGTAGTGAAACTGCTGAGATTAGCATATTAACTGATGCAACCAATCATAGAGACAACAATAATCACATGGACAAAAAGAAGCAAAGAAAATCAGCAAGTTAATAGCATGTTCTTTACTACAAAAAATATCACCAAAAATGAGTCANGGTAATTGAAGCACCCACTGAAAATGATCCTGGTAGAACATAAGATCATCAACAAAGTCATCGATCTCTCTTACTTTCAGCTCCACTATGTCGAGTCATATACTTGTGTTATATATATAAGTGCTTTTCAGAACCTTTATGTCAAATGGTATTCCTTCAACTCTCTCACACATAACCAAATAGTTATGGAAAATATTTGCAATTTATGGTAAGAGCTTGGAGTAAACCGAGCAAAATGAGAGGTAAGAAATGGTTGAAGGGAAAGAAATAAGACATTTGAATGCATAAACACTATTTTTTCCTTGACCTTGTATAAAAAGTATTCAAGGAATTCTAAACATCGCAAATTCATACCTCAATCTCAATAAATTCACATCAAAGCAACATGAAACTTGAAAAGAGAAGTGAAAAATTTTTAAAATTCTACATAATTAAATTCTTTTTTTTTTAAATAGAAATTATTTTACACCAGGGTATTCATCTGCCTTGGCCAATACAAGATCTTGGCTCACTAAACTCTAATACAAGGCACATCACCCAAACTTGGAACTCTCGACACTCTTACTCCACCTGAACCTGAGAGATTAAACAAGCAACCTCTATCAGCTCCACCTAGAGAATCATCATATCCCTAACTTAAACATTTATTTCTAGAAAACATCTGTCAGTTCTTCCTTCAGGTCTACTATGGCTATCTGCCTCTACAGGCTAACCTCTCAGATGAAGGAGTCCACTGTTTCATCCAACCAGGAAGCTAGCAGTGCTTGTAATCATTGCTACCATTGTTCTCTCTCTTAATGTCATCAGGATGAGAGAAATATCCAGACGCACCTCCATCGTGGATTGGAGGAGATGGTCCCTTGGCCACCTCTGAAAACGCGGGATGACTTGCTCTCATTATCGATGAGCAGATAATCTACACAGTCAAATCTATAAGAATAGAAAAATGTCAAAAAAAAAATAGATCTACTCAAAAAAGGACAGTTTTTTTGAACCAATAATCGGCTCCATTTCAGATGATCTAATGTTCTGACTGGGAAGCAGTTGGACAACTGTCTGGCTAGTCTCACTGACGGAAAAGAAGCTACGCCGTCAGGCTGGTGAACTTGGATCTCTGCAGCCACCTAGTTAGATTATTAAGTCAATCGTTCACAAATGGATGTCAAGGAAGGGGTTGTCACACCAATAACATGCACGTTCACACAGCTCCCCATCCCATGATGAATAGGCGTCAAGTCAGACGACTCAGCCTCTTCCTCTAGTGCCTCCACCATTTGTTTTTATCGGCCATCTATTTGAACCATTTTTCTCCCTCAACTCATCTTCCTCCTTCTGTTCTCATTGCGTTGACCAGTTGATCTCTTCCCTCTAACAACTTTACTATTGTATGCCAGCCCCACATTCCCCAATTTCTTCTTCACTATGATCTGACTTCTCTCCAACTTTCTTTTTCACTAGCATACATGGGAGGGATGAATTTTCTAGTTTAAATCATGAAGGCCTTCATCATGGCTGGCTTATTTATCACGCCATTAGAAGACTTCTTGCTACTTNACTACCGACCGAAAGGTCTAGACTCATTAAAGGATACTAAAATAAGTTAGAAATACAAAAATGCATTAATAAATTCAATAAATAACTAAAACAACCCTATTAAAGTAGGGGAAGATATGTAGTTTTTAACCTATTTGATCCTCTATCATCAATAAGTACGGAGTTTATATTATATATTCAATACTTTTTTACTCTTTGCTATCCCCACTTTGTAAGGAGATATCTCTCCCCTTTACTCTCGTAACCCCTTGTTCCAATTTATAAAATGGGTCACAAAATCCGAGAATACCCTATCTTTTATCCTACAGGCAAGTCTATGTGCACTCTTTTATTTGTTTCTCCCTCTTTCACTCTCAACTTCTTCTTAAAGGTTCCAACCGCTCCAATCCTTGGTCATGCTAAACATGAAAAATTTTGATTCAACATCATAAAAGATATAGTTAGCACAGAGCATGCTCCCAACAAGGAAAAATGAGGCATCAATGAGAAAAATTGTATCTCAAAGACTAAAAAATAGAGAGCATGATAAGGAGTTAATACAACAATAGATCAATAGCTTAAAATGTCTTTTCTGCCATATTCTTAGAGGCTTTGGCTGAGAGGCAAGTACCTCAAAATGTCCCGATACAACAATTTTTCATTTTTTCAAATTGTTTTGTACATTCTTTTGCCTGTGCATTCTTCTGTACTAATTAACAAGTGTTGATGGTCAGTAATCAGAACAAATTCCTAAGGTAATAAAGTAGTGTTTCCAATTTTTTAGTGCCCAAATACTACATATAAATTTTTTGAGCATCACCACGATTGTGCTCCAGCCCTCTTCTATTTAGGATAAGAGATGCATTTTAGCTTTCATCATCCACCAAAATAATTTCATCTTAGGCTGAAATTTTAGTTCAATAAATTGAGGTGATGCTCTCAAATTTTCATAAAATATTAATAATTAGTGGTGATAAAACAAAAAAAAAAGCATTAATTAGGTTATAAACATTGGAATCTCTTTAGCAACCAATGAATTATCCAGATGTACAGCCAGAAATGATTTGCACGAATCTCAAGAGAACCTGACAGTCTATATTAAAAAAGACAAATCGGGGAACATCCTGTCAATGAAATGCTGCATGTACTCACAATGAAGACTGGTAGAGAAAGTCGCCAGATGACCAACAACCAGCTGACAGAATGTTGGCGACCAATCAGCTAGAAATATACATTGACGCTAAGAATGCCCCGAAAAATCTCTAAAATATCAAAAATAACCAATGAACAAGTAGAAAGACCGACCATCCTAATTCCAACCGACACCATCTTTGAAATCCGACAGACTTCATAGAGCAAAGGCCAATCTAGATTCAAGCAAAATAGCCAGCTGGCACTAGCTTAGTTGAACAACTAGAAGAACTACCGACCGAAAGGTCTAGACTCATTAAAGGATACTAAAATAAGTTAGAAATACAAAAATGCATTAATAAATTCAATAAATAACTAAAACAACCCTATTAAAGTAGGGGAAGATATGTAGTTTTTAACCTATTTGATCCTCTATCATCAATAAGTACGGAGTTTATATTATATATTCAATACTTTTTTACTCTTTGCTATCCCCACTTTGTAAGGAGATATCTCTCCCCTTTACTCTCGTAACCCCTTGTTCCAATTTATAAAATGGGTCACAAAATCCGAGAATACCCTATCTTTTATCCTACAGGCAAGTCTATGTGCACTCTTTTATTTGTTTCTCCCTCTTTCACTCTCAACTTCTTCTTAAAGGTTCCAACCGCTCCAATCCTTGGTCATGCTAAACATGAAAAATTTTGATTCAACATCATAAAAGATATAGTTAGCACAGAGCATGCTCCCAACAAGGAAAAATGAGGCATCAATGAGAAAAATTGTATCTCAAAGACTAAAAAATAGAGAGCATGATAAGGAGTTAATACAACAATAGGTCAAGAGCTTAAAATGTCTTTTTCTGCCATATTCTTAGAGGCTTTGGCTGAGAGGCAAGTACCTCAAAATGGATGTTAGGTTCTCAATGGAGGGAATGAGCCGTCCAATCGTACCTATGCATCACTCAGTCAAATTCCTGGTGCCTGACACACTACTCAGCATATAAAGTGAACATTATTTTAAAAGCTTTTTTGATGTTATCATTAATTTCTCTAATGTGTTCAGAAGTCCAACTTACACTTGGGGAACCATATAACGATACGTCCATCATCCACTAAAAGAGAGGTTGATTGTAGAAAAAAAATTAAGCATCACCACGGGTGTGTTTCCCGACAGAAGATATTACATTTGTTTAACGATGTAGATGCACAAAGACCTTCATGTATTATTATTAATCTTTTTTTTTTGTGCACATCACGTTACCTGCCCTCTTCTTATTAGGATAATAGATGTATTTTAGTGTTCATCATCCATGAAAAATAATTTCTTCTTAAGTTGAATATTTAGTTCAAAAAAAAAAAGAGCTCATGCTCTCAAAATTTCATAACAAAATAATCACTAGTGGTGATAAGACATCATAAATTAAGTATTAATCTTAATATACATATAGGAATTTATTTATCAACTACTTATGAATTATCCAAACTATGATTTAAATAAACTTAAATTTAGAATGAATATTTTTATTTGATTAACGTAATAACAACATCAAATCTAAAAGAGTTCAAATCAAACATCATCAATACAGACACTCAACATCAATACCAATATTAACTACAAAGCCAACGCTCGATATTGCCAATAAAGTTAATGTATTGCAATGACACCAACTGTAGTTTCTAACCATTTCTAACAAGACTAAGGCCCAATGATGACAAAAAGATTAACATCCAATGCTAACACCAATGTAGATGAATGACATTGATAACAAGATGATCACTCTTTTTCACTAATAATATTGTCATCAATTATTGTCAATAAAGGTGATGCACTCTATCAACACACAACGCTGATATCAATCTTCATCAAAAAAATCATTGCTCGCTATAAGCAACAATGGCAAATCCCATTGGCATCAACAAGATTTTTGCTCATCATTAACACTAATGTGACACTTGTAAGCGCCAATAAAGACGTTGTTAACCATCAATATTAACATTGGTGTATGACACACCAACAGAAGTATTGCCCATTAAAGCGCTGTATAACTAGCATGTTTGACAAAAACTTTTAGCACAAATAAAAATGATTATTGATACTAACAAAACTGATGTTCGTTGTCAACAACAATGTTGATGGCTATCATGTATACTAAGTTTGAAATTTTCCTTCGTGATATTTCCTTCTTATAAAAAATATGATGCAAGGAATTAATCATTGATGATAATTCCAAAGCCTCAAGATTCATCTCTTTACTATAAAAGCTATTTTCTTAATTCATATATACTATATTGTATCTATTTATTCTTCTTTATGAGAAAAACATCATTCGCAACTTACAATTCAAACTAATGAAATTATTTCAACCAAATCAAATGCAATAATTTTTTTTTCTTCTAAAATTTATTACAAAAAAATTTCTTATCTCATATACGTTAATCTCAACATATCTTGTTAGTGTGTAGGTAGATATTTCTTGCAATTTTAAAAGGATAAACTTTCTCCATATAGCTATAAATATTTGAGAATTTTATGGTCATAGCACAACAAACTTGGATATTTACACATTCCACATCGTAAAAGTTTATTTTACTATTGTCGCACTCGGTGAGCATTCCGTGAGCACTCCATAATTCGACATTCCGCATGGTAAATGTTTTTTTTACTATTGTCGCACTCGGTGAGCATTCTGCAAGCACTCCATAATTTGAGAAATTATTGTATTAGGATAACTGATGGAAATTTGCATCAGGTGTCTAATAACAAGGGGCCACGTGGCAATTTGGGCCCAATGACATACATGGTTCGGACCCGGGTTGCCACGTGACACTCTGTTATTGGACACCTGATGCAAATTTGCATCAGGTGTCCTGATACAACAATTTTTCATTTTTTCAAATTGTTTTGTACATTCTTTTGCCTGTGCATTCTTCTGTACTAATTAACAAGTGTTGATGGTCAGTAATCAGAACAAATTCCTAAGGTAATAAAGTAGTGTTTCAAATTTTTTAGTGCACAAATACTACATATAAATCTTGCTTATAGTTAGGGGAAAAATTTGCACACATAACAAGTACGCAGGGCTGCGTACATTTCGGTTATATGGAGGTTACATCTGTGTTATACCCATGTTACCAATATATAACCTCCTTGTAACCTCCCTATAGCCCCCAAGTATATGCAGCACTGCGTGCTTGTTACGTACGCAAATTTTTCCCTATAGTTAGACCTCTTTTGGCTAGAAGAACTCAACTTTTCAATAAAGAATTCCACTGGCTTATCTTCTTGCATTTAAACTTCTTCTCAAGCAGTTGATGCATTAGCTTCCGCTTAGAAAAGTTTTTCAAACTCTGGTATATGCTTAGGATCAGTGCAATGTTCAAGCATTCCTTGAACCTAGTTAAACTTTCCATCTATTTGTGACAATCAATCAAAGGCGCGGCAATAGTACTGAAGTTCAACAAAACGGCTGTGAAAGTTGAATTTGATTAAATAGTTTGGATCTTTCATGTTTTCAAAATTTTTTGTGCTTCTTCTATTTACGTCTGCGCCCATTTCCAAACTTCTCCTGTAAATGGATTGCTTTCAAAGTCTTTCAGCTTCTTAAATCTTCTCTGTTCTTAATATTCATTCATACTGGGATTTTTTGTTTAGGGAAAAGAAAATGCATAAAATAAATGAGATAAATTGCTTTTTCGTATCNTAAATGGATTGCTTTCAAAGTCTTTCAGCTTCTTAAATCTTCTCTGTTCTTAATATTCATTCATACTGGGATGTTTTGTTTAGGGAAAAGAAAATGCATAAAATAAATGAGATAAATTGCTTTTTCGTATCTTTACAACTGTTCATTTATTCCAATTTGGTTTGTAAGTGTTTATTTATGTTGGATGCCCAAACTCCTTAAATCAGGACCGAAGCCGAGTTAACTAGCACTGATTCCTTACAATATAAATATTGATATGCCGATTAAGATGTATGCAGACAATTGCATGAACCTTTAATTGATTAATATCTGAGTTCTTGAATTAGACAGAAACTTCCTATTTTTTTTTTATCTTTTTTAGGTTGCTTGGTAGTNGTTTATTTATGTTGGATGCCCAAACTCCTTAAATCAGGACCGAAGCCGAGTTAACTAGCACTGATTCCTTACTATATAAATATTGCTATGCCGATTAAGATGTATGCAGACAATTGCATGAACCTTTAATTGATTAATATTTGAGTTCTTTAATTAGACAGAGACTTCTTATTTTTTTTTTATGTTTTTTAGGTTGCTTGGTAGCATAGAAATGTAGTACTTCTATTCTAATGTAAATTTTGGCTTTAATCTCGTTGTAATGTTTCCAATATAACTATTTTATTTGTAATTTTATACGAATCTTTGAAGAGTTAGTTGTATAAATTTAAATTGTAAATTGTAAATATTATATGATTTATTTAACTTCTCACAATTGTCACTTTCTAATAGAAGATAAATTCCAGTAAATCTTTAAGCTTGAAAGGCATCGGATTGCGTAAAATTTATTGTTACTGTAATTTAGAATGTTTTGTGTTCACCACTACAAAAGACGTGAATTGTGAAAAAAGATTTTATGGTTGTCCAAGTCNTTCTAATAGAAGATAAATTCCAGTAAATCTTTAAGCTTGAAAGGCATCGGATTGCGTAAAATTTATTGTTACCGTAATTTAGAATGTTTTGTGTTCACCACTACAAAAGGCGTGAATTGTGAAAAAAGATTTTATAGTTGTCCAAGTTTTCTTTCAACACATGGTTGTGACTATTTTAAATGGATTGATGAAATAGATGATGGATCTTTTGATCGAGAGTATTTTGAAAGAGCCTCGACTGAGGAGTTGTGAGGAAAAGAGATTATGTTGACTTGAAGATTTTCATGAAAATCATAATTGCATTACTCTTTGTTGTCCTTGCTATGCTTTTAGTCTTTGGTGTGCACTTTTAGTTTTAATATATTTGGTGTATTATAAAATATGAATGTAATTTTATNTGCTTTTAGTCTTTTGTGTGCACTTTTAGTTTTAATATATTTGGTGTATTATAAAATATGAATGTAATTTTAATTTTAATGTCTTTAAAATATTTTGCAATATGAACGATGTAATCAAGGTTTGTCAGATATATAGTTTATGTTTTAGTTTGTTTATAAATTTCTGTAGTTTATGTATATTTTCTTGAGTATATATATGAGAAAGCTGAACTTCTTTACATTATCCATGTTCCCTTCAACAATAATGCTCCACCCAACAAACCCTCTCTCGGCCAATAGCACTGTTTTTATGAGAGTTGAACTTCTTTAATTATGGAAAGCTGAACTTCTTTAAATTACAGAGGTTTATAGTTGAATGGAATTGGATAAGTTGAAATATATAAACTCATTTAGAGAGTGAACAAAACAAGCTTTTTAACTATATATAAAGAAGCTGCAGATCTTGATCGCATCATCTGATCTGGAATCAAGGTTGTCTAAAGTGAGTTCCCAACCACCAAGGGCTGCAGCACCACTTGAGTCGGTGCCACCATCAGCACTAAAGCCAGCCGCTGCAACAGAAATTGTGGTGTTTGATCGGATCAAATTCTGCAGCCTCTCGTCTGTGGTTTTACATTACAAAGCTTTACATACATACCACTCAATTCATATTTATTTACACATTTGACATCTAAACTCCAATCCTTACAAATGCGGCACATTATCTATGGAAATAAATCTCATTTTTTGATAACTTAAGTTGTGGAAGGGCCAACCTAAAAGCCTGATGTCCCTAATTTGGCTCTCCCTAATATACGAGCCACCATGGAGCTTTTTCCACAGCCACAGTTTAAACTTATAAGTATCCACTGTTGATCCACAATTTGGAGACTATACACTCTCAACTAGGCAATCTATCAAAAGGCCACAATACAGCAATTAACATTGTAGTGAAACTGCTGAGATTAGCATATCAACTGATGCAACCAATCATAGAGACAACAATAATCACATGGACAAAGAGAAGCAAAGAAAACCAGCAAGTTAATAGCATGTTCTTTACTACAAAAAATATCACCAAAAATGAGTCGAAGCCGAAGAATTACAAAAAAAGAGTCAATCACAAACATATGGATAAAAGGATTCCCTACAATAACTATGAGCTTGATTGGTTGAGTGGATTTTTGCATGTAGTTTTGTGATGACCTGATATAACAAAACATCTGCACTTGTGAATTTCATTTGTTCTCAGCTCAACCTTCTCTGAAAAATTCTTTTTTTGCTTGTGTCTTCCTCTTAGACTCAAAGTGTTGGGCACAACCTTTCCCTTGATGAGTAGAAATAGGATCTTCATATGCCATTTTGTACCTATAATTGAAATAGTAATTTTAATTACATTTTCAGTTATAGAGATAAGCAATAACTAATAATTTAATAACTAAAAACTTAGTGAGATAGTAGCAATCATTAACATTAAGTTTGCCACAATAAAAGTTCTTTGGTTCCAATAACAAGTACGACATGAATAAATTGTAACACAGTCATTTGCCAAGCTTTGCAGCTACATTATTTGATTTGAATATTTACTTTAAATCTCTTAAAAAACACTTCAACCTTGGCTGTGTATACTATTGATGAGCGTACAATGATTTGGTCTTTTTTAGCGCTGATATCTTTTATGTAATCCTATATGTGTGGCACTAGCTCACCTCTTCATATATTTAAAGTTGGCTTCCTTTTTACCCTTAGTTCCATAAGCATTGCTAACAAAATATATATCAAATCAATCACAGGCTTACTCCTGACCTCCTCAATCCATGCATTAAAGGATTCAACCATATTATTGGTATAGTAATGATTTCTTATCCCAGGTAAGAAATCGCTCCTCGACCACTTGTAAGGTATGCCTAATAAGTAAGAGTAAATATGTGGAAATATATTGCTTAACTCATCCGTCTTACATTCAATTTTGTGTTTTTTATGGGCATTAACAACTGTCCACACCAAACTTTTAATCCCTTGATTGTCATTACAATGAAAAAATTTCTTCAAGTTCTTCCATAGACGTCTAAAAACTTCCCATGCTCTGCATATGGAAATACTTATGTGATTTCATCTTCAAGGACCTTCTCCATATCTGATATAAACACCAAAGTTATGCAAGTTAGGTCAATTGATTCTGCCAAATCTTCTTAAACCACTTCCAAGAGTTCTTCAACTCAGATTTTGCTACTGCAAATGCTACTGTAAATAACCTGTTGTTACTGTCCAATGTATTTGCAGATAATAGAATATACAAATGTTTTGAATTTAGATGACAAGCATCAAGGCCAATCAAATATCTACAACATGCTAGAATGCCATCAAAGAAACCTTAAATCTTACATAGAACCTTTGGAAGGATGAATCATATCTATCACAATTATATGGAATATGTGATCCCAAGTTTCTTTTAATAAGCTCATCACGTAGCACTGGCACTCATATATAATTTTCATCAACCAACCCAAAAATATTCTCTTGAGCTAGTTCTCTTGACCTCCTTAACCTCGTATAGGGCCATGATAAACCATATGTGCTATTTAAGTTGTTCTTTATGTGCTTTGTAGCGATGTCAGGATTTTTTTAATAATTTCTTCAATTCCCTTGTTACCCATGCGGTTGCTGCTAGTTTATTGCCTGCTTTGTTCACACTTAGACATGAATGCATTGGTTCTAATTTTTGTAGCTGAAATCTTTTACCTTCTCCACATAATGCAACCCGTACCACCCAAGGGCACCCTCGATAAGAACATGTTGCAACAGCATGAGATCGATTACTTTGTGTAATATTCACTCCAAAGTTTTTCTTGATGACATTAGATTTGAGAGCTTTTTTGAAACTTTGTGAATTATGATAACGGGCTCAAACCAATAAATCTTTATCTTCCTTATCTTCCCTTATTACAAGCTCCTCTCTACAAACATCTTGATAAGTGTAAACATTATGAATACTATAAGATATTGATTGGTACACATTTATTGTGTTACTTCCTTATCTAGTTTCTCGACCATAAGTGCACGTAGTAGTTTCTCTATCATCATGTGTTGTGATCACCAACTCAACTTGCCTATTTCTGTTAGATTGGTTAATCATTTTCATCACTTTCATATCATCAGTGATAGTCATATATTTCTCTGGTGATGTACCACATACGTAATAATGTAACTCAAATTTATGTCCTCTAAGCAAGTATAAATTATCTTAATCTTTTCCTTTAACAAGTATAATGTCACAGTATCTTTTCGAAATGTAATCGCTCTCTGTTTCTCACTCTTATTTCTTTTTCTCACTTAATTTTTAACTTGAATCAAATATCCACCATATTTGAACACGATAAATTAATGTGTAGTTAGTTTGATTCGATCCAACAGATTGACATGCAAAAATATAAATACAACATAATAAACATTGCTTTACTAAAAGCTATTTCATCACAAAAAGGGCCACCTACAAATCATTGCAAATAATGAATTGAAAAACTAAATGACAAATAATGAATTGAAAAACTACAAAGATGATTGAAAAGATATCTTGGTTCATTTTATCTATATTTTTTCTTTTGAATTATTTGAAAGATATATTTGAAAACTTCACTTTGGTTAGTTCCATATTTTGATCTTGGGATAATAATTGAAGGGTGATAAAATACTAAGATAAATCCTACTTGAAAATCGAAATATCATTTTCTCAAGTGTTGTCATAATCTATGCGAACAAATAAAATAAAGTGCCACCAGAAACACATCCCTTTAAGACATATGATTAAATAAATGGTCACATAGAATTTATTTAGAGATAAGGGGAGCCCAACTCAATAAACTGATTAAGTGCAGTATAGAGACATATGAATGGAGCTAAAAGAAAATACATTTTAATGTACGACTTAGGAAAAACAAATGATCTATAAATTACAATAGAGTAAAAGCATAGAAGTTGCAAAGGACTCAAAATAGTGCTTGAAGGTTAAATGGTCATGTGAAGTACCTAAAAGTGTCAGCTAGATATTGTAAGGTATAGCTAATTTATCAGAAATTTGGAGTCTCTTGGATTTGAAGAGGTGTGTCTTTTAGTGTGAAGAAGTGTCTCTTGGATTACTGGATTGGGGAGAGCGAGGGCGTGTTCGTAAATTCATCTGCGGGTTTTATAGATGTGTAACCCTATGAGCATGCAACTTCTCTAAAATTGTGAATTCATAGCTCTGCTCCCGAGGATATAGACATCTTTGCCTAACCTCGTTAAATCTCTGTGTTCTGCGCCTGAATTTGTATTTGCTCACCTTAAATTTTTTAAAAATTGGAAGAATGAGGAAGAAGAAGATTTTGGTTAGGAGGTTTGCAGTAGTTTCTAGGGATCGCCAGGCGAATCGCGCCAGTTCGGATCGGCAGTTTGCAAATCCTGCAGAGGTTTTCTCCGCTCGAGAGAGAGGGCTTCTTCTGCGCGACACTGGAAGGAGGCCGAGGAGGAAAGCCGCTGGCTGGCGATCTTCCGCCGCGAATAGGAGTTCGCGGGCTGTTTGGATTAGATCGTTCGCAAAGCAGTTTGCATCGTTGGTTTCGTTGGCCAACCCGAAGATTAGGCGCAGATTTGCCGCAAGAAGAGTCGCTTAGTGGTTTACGGCGGAAGTTAGAGAGATATTTGGGGAATTGCGGTTTTGCTACAGGTCTTCTTCGGCGCTACCAGAGAGTTCGCGCAGGACGGATTCGCGGCATTTGCGATTCGCGGAGGACGGGAAGAGGAGTTTTCGAGTCCGCGAGCAGGTTTCACGCGATTAGCGACGAAGAGGGGTTTTGCGGCAGATCGGACCAGGCGCGTCAGGCAGAGGATATCAGAGGAGTTCACCGTTGCGAATAGGGTGCTTCGCAGAGGAGTTCGCGAGTACGAGCGGGATCCAGATCGGGATTAGATAGAGACTGCTTCAGGGAAGAAATTCCCACGGGAGTTTTGGGATTGTTCAGACAGACGAATTGGCGAGTTCTGCTTGATTTAGAGGCGGAGTCACCGGTTCGCGCGAGACTAGAGGCTTTTTTTTCTTTTTTTAATTTTTTTTTAATTTTTATTATTATTTTTTTTTGTCATGTTTGTGGTTTGTTGGTGGGTTTGTTGCAGTAGAAGTTGTGAGAGATAGAGTTTGACTAGTGTCCATAGTATTTTAGTTGAATTTTTGTGAGAATAGGAAAAATGCTTCGTGAAAAAAATTTGATTCACAAATTACAGAAAACTGAAGAAAAATTGTTGCAATTGACAGAAGAAATTTCAGATTTATTTGAATTTATTTGTGATGTGTTTTGTTTCAATATAAGACATGAAAAATTCACTACATGATTAATTTTAAATAGCAATGTTTAGTATAAAATTCGAGATAATGAAGTTCGATGAAACATGGGACTTTCGATTATGACAAACAATGGTGAAATATTTGTTGGCACAACAAAGAATTTTGAAGGCATTGCGAGCTACGAAACATGATGGTAATATCTATAAACTGTTGGGGAGAACAATTATAGGTGGATTTCACCATGTCAGATCATACGATGAAAATGCAGCAGAAAAGTTGACCAAGCCAGATATTTCCAACAAGTTCTTGTGTTACTTGAACTTGTTGAATGTTTGCAGTTGCTAGTTGGCATGGTTGCCCAACCCACTTTGATATAATAAACTCAATAATATTTTTCTCCTAAGGGGCTGGATATTCGTAACGTGGAGATTTTCTCCTAAGAGACTGGATATCCACCAAGGTGGAGAATTGTTAGGTATGGCTCATATATCAGGAATTTAGAGTCTCTTGGATTTGAAGAAGTATGTCTCTTGGTGTGAAGAGGTGTCTCTTGGATTAGTGGGTTGGGGGGAGAGAGGGCGTGTTTGTAAATTTATCTGTGGATTTTATCTATAAATTCGCCGCTCTGCTCCCGAGTATGTCGACATCTTTGTCGAACCTCGTTAAATCTCTATGTTCTTCTGAATTTGCATTTTTTTGCCATAAATTTCTCAACAGATATTGAGTTCTTAAAAGGGTCAGTTAGATATTGAGATCTTTATCCAAAGGTTGCTACTTCTAGTCGTTGAAAAAAGGCTTTCATAAGAAAACTCATGCAAAACATTAAGAAAGTGAGCAAGAATTCATCAGAAGTTACCTTTCATGATAAAGCAACCATTGATGCTACCAACTAAGCAACTCCAACTGAAGATTAATGTGTTGAACATTGACATTAGCGTAGCGTGATTGCTGTTGACAAAATCAGGATCATTGACATGCATCAAATTTATGTGACTTTAAGTGCATTTTCCCATACACTTTTATTATATTATTTTCATTTATTTATCATTGATTTAAAATTTGAAAGGTTTTTCATGATTTTCTGAAGATTAAAGATGTTGAACAAGCAAAATGGGGGCAAAACACACCATACAGTGTTGTCTAGTGTGACCACACCTAATATGAGCGCGATCATGCTAGATTTGGGTGTGGTCATGCCAAAACTGAGGTGATATGCCAATTTCGTGTGTGACCATGCTAGGGTCTGAGGTTTGGCGTGACCACGTCGTTGGACGCCCATAACTCATATTTTACAGAATTTCTTATCTAATTTAGATCTGTTGACAGATTTGGAGAGCTTGGATGTTTATTTTGGATCCTTAAATGTAAACCCTAAATATAAATATGAGTTTGTGTCGCGAGGGAGGTCTTCTGGTCTTTTTGGAGGCTTGGACAAGGAGTTTTGCATTAGAGAGGGCTTAGAGGCTAAAGAAGAGATTTTGAGAGAGATTTTGAGGGCTCTTTTGTAGGTTGTCTTCCACCTTTGGTCAAAGCCTGATAGAAAGAGCTTTTCTTTGTTTTTTGAGTTGTGAGAAAGTTTGTATGAGAGGGAAATGTGTTGATTTTGTAGTGAGAACAATTTCTTATAATTTTTTTTATCTTTATTATTTGTAATGGATTTCGTCATGGTGTTTTTCGATATAGTTTTTTTTCGTAATGAGCTGCTGAAATTTACTTTTTGTTTTTGTGATGCAAGGAGTAGTGGATTTATCGTGATTCTTTTTGTAGTATTTTTATGTTAAGATTATTCTCCGAGCTTTTCATGGTCTTATTGTTTGTTAACTTTTAACTTTAATTTACTTCTAGTCTGACCAACTATGAAATTTAAATATTTTCTAATTTTACGACCTCTAACCGTTATATATTAGAAATGAAGGGTTAACCACAAAATTTTGAGAGGATAAACATATTTCAAAGAAATTCTACAATCTTTCCATAGGATCAAAAATGTCAAGCAGAATGTCTTGAGGATTGAGGAAGCCTTAACTTCATGGATTCTAGTCTTTTTTTGACGTAGGCATAGACATAAGAAATATTATGTCCCAGATTGACAACAATCACGTAGGAGAACATTTAGGAAAAATCATGATCATCACGGTCCTCAAACCATAGAGGCACGAGCCTCATTTGTCTTTAATGAACTCACGAACATTTCCCACCATTTTTTTTGCTTTCTTTCATCGTCAAGTATTTTGTTTGCTAGGGCCTTAAGGACTTAAAAACTTCTTTTAGACAAATCCCAAACTGGGCTAACTAAATTAGTAGAGGGTCAAATGCATAATTTTAGTGAATGAACTGACAATAAACTTACTGAATCAATTAGAAAGCCAAAGTGCCGCATTAAGAAACTTAGAAAGCCAAATGGAGCAGTTAGTTAACCTAGAAACCCAAAGAATATTAAGGGGTAGTAGAGGGTCATAATGTTGAATCTAAAGAGTTGATCCCTGGAGAGCATGTTGAGTTGGATGATTTTTGTTGGAAGATGAATGAGGAAGAATCTGCTTTTTCTTTCAATACACCACATTGCATTTTGAGGGAGATAGTTGAGCTTATAGTATCACCCACAAAAGTGCCCCAAGGGGAAGAATTGGAAGACAACCCTAGGTAGGAGCGCAAT
>JXCR01145033.1:0-22318 GCA_002079205.1 Phalaenopsis hybrid cultivar | reverse complement strand
GATCTTGTATACACTTTTTTCCTTTAAGTATTGAAGTAAATCAAGTTTGAGCCATCACATTAACGAAGCGTGAATCGTTGAACTCAACTCTTCTCTTTTGACGTGGAGCCATTTTTAATCTAATCAAATCAAAGAAAAATTCTAAAAATTACTTCTAATATGTAAATCATGGCTTCTAATGGTAATTCAAAGTGTTCAACATTAAGACACATGAATTTCTTCCAAGATTTTCTTCACATTTTCAAATTTTTGGGTTTCCTCAATGTAGAAGAAATACATGGTGAAGATCAAATTTTTTTTAACTTAGAGTTAAGCTCTTACCTAACGAAGATCAAATCCGGTGTCAAAAAGCCTTGAAATCATCTCCCAATCCAAGATCTATCAAGCCCTAATTCAAAAATGGTGTTTTTAGGAGGAAGGGGATGATGAATAGTGGCGGTTGACCGGTCAAAAATCACGGTTAAAGAGGTATTTTCACGATCTCGCCAACGGAGGGGTAGATGACGCTGTCGGCGCACTCTATTATGTTTTTGAACCTAAGTCTCGAGAAATTCCCGCCTTCGGCGGGCTCTATTGATTATGTCCAAATTCCATTTTTTTGCAATTTTGATCAATTCTAAGCCTAAACGACATCCGTTTAATCTTTATACACATAATTTTAAATAGTTAAATGATGTACTTAACATATACAAACTTTCACAAAACATAACATCACATTTATATATAAATTCCAAGGGGTACAATAAACTTTACATAACATACATAAATTTGGTATTTTCTCAACCTCAATATATCAATTCAGCGTCGCAATCCAAACCACAACACTCAAAACGCTGAAAACAGAACATCCTATGCTTAGTCTCAGCTATACAGAGATCTATAAGCATAATTCTAAAGCAAAGCAAATATAAAGTTAAAATCTAAACACACATAAACATAAAGGTAGCATAGTAAATCTACTACTCATCAGATTATGTGCTTGTTTCTCCTTTGAGATCATCCATTGATTGCACATGAACGAAGAGGTTGTAGAAGGGTTGGAAAGGAAATTCTTCAGTTGAATCCTCCTCAATTAATTTCATCCTCCTCATCAGTCGTATCAAGCTATCTTCTAAATGCCCAGAGTGTGCGGAATGTTCTTTCATCCTCCAGTCTAGATGATGGAAGAATTGGTAGATATTATTAATTGCATTCAACACATTTTTTACATCCTTTTCCAATTTCTTGATTCAGCGCAGAATCACCGAAGACTTATCTGGAACATTGGGTTAAACTGGCAGTGAATTTTGAGATGATTGATCAACTATCATGGCCATGTAATTTTCATCTTCATTTTCCAAATTTTCATAGGATAGNTCTCAAAGTATTCCTCACAGTTACACGCTCTAGCAAGCTCTCTACACACTAATGGAACCTATCTAACCTCTAAANAGCACCCAAACGATAGGACCGAATTGGGAATTTTAGTTTGTCACTCTAAAATCTCCAATTCTATGTCCGATAGTAATCTTTCCCTATTTATTTGCACCCAACTTCCAAGGGCGTCTTCACTTTAGTTGTAAGACTCAACATATTTTAACAAATCAATTGGCCAGATTGAAAGTAAGTTAAGATTGAAGTGAAAAGATCATCACAATTTTTTAAACATTTTCATGGCTTCACCAATTTAAATCACCATTTCACAAATCTCGAGATAAGGAGAAAGACAGAAAAAACTACTCAGAACTCATGGGGAAAGCACAACAAAACTTAAAATTCATATATTAAATCAAAGTCATACAAACTATAACAAGTAAATAACTTATCTCTAAATTTTTCCCCAAGAACACTCCTGGAAGTTCCTCTGAATCTCTTCCTTTCTTTACAACACAAAATTTCTCTTCAAAGTAGCAAGGAGGGAGAAATCTCTCACTTTCCCTCCACTCTTACAATTTCTCAAAGTATTCCTCACAGTTACACGCTCTAGCAAGCTCTCTACACACTAATGGAACCTATCTAACCTCCAAGCCTCTTCTATTTTTGGCCAAAATCTTCTTTTTAAAGATGTGGATGAGTTTTCCGAAGAGTTGTTTATGCACCCCTCCAAAATCCGGCCTTATCCATTGTACAAGTACACATAACCGTCGATCCAGCTGTTGGTGGCGTCGATGGCGCCGTCGGCGGCCTTCTAGAGATTTTGTCCTATAGCCTTAGGAAAAGCTCGCCGTCGNTCTCTATTTTCGGCCAAAATCTTCTCTTTAAAGATGTGGATGAGTTTTCCCAAGAGTTACTTATGCACCCCTACCAAATCCGGCCTTATCCATTGTACAAGTACACATAACCGTCGATCCCACCGTCGGCGGCGTTGATGGCGCCGTCGGCGGCCTTCTGGAGATTTTGTCCTATAACCTTAGGAAAAGCTTGTCGTCGGCGGCGTCGATGGCGCCGTCAGCGCCCNTGAGTTTTCCCAAGAGTTGCTTACGCATCCCTCCAAAATCTAGCCTTATCCATTGTACATGTCACATAACCGTCGATCCCGCCGTCGACGGCCTCGATGGCGCCGTCGGCGCCCTTTTGGATAATTTGTCCTGTAGCCTCGGGAAAATCTCGCCGTCAGCGGCCTCAATGGCGCCGTCAGCAACCTCAATGGCGTCGTCGGCGCGCTAGTGCAATTGNGTAGCCTCGGGAAAATCTCGCCGTCAGCGGCCTCAATGGCGCCGTCAGCAACCTCAATGGCGTCGTCGGCGCCCTAGTGCAATTGTCCACATTTTGGTCCTTTTTGCTCCAAATTCGCANGTCGGCGCCCTAGTGCAATTCTCCACATTTTGGTCATTTTTGCTCCAAATTCGCTCATTTTTGCATCTTTTTCCTCCATTGGCCTTAATTCANCTCCTTTTTGCATCTTTTTGCTCCATTGACCTTAATTCATCATTCCTGCAACAAAACATCAATAATACCTTTCTTTAAAGTGCAATATCATCAAAAATAATATAAAAGAGGTACAAAAATCTCAACATATTTTACTTGGGTCAAAATCCCCCAAACTTAACTATTACTTGTTCTCAAGTAATTTTAGTACTATATAAAAGTTATGATCTACTGCAGTAATATTTTAATTCAGAAATACTATAAGTTTGATTTAGATAAATATCATAGTGAGATTTTCAGAAAAAAAATTCAAGTAATTGAATTAATTCTGTAGCCATCAGATTATCTAGTCATCAAGTTTAAGAGTTCTAGTTTTCTATTTTTTTCAAGAATGACTATAGATTGCAATATTAAGTCACTTAGAATATCCAAAAGATAAGAACTTCATGAGAACTCTATTAGGAAAAAGATCTATTCCATAAATATAAGTTCAAGAATGTATTTAAGTTTTCCCTTTAGGTAGGTCTAGTGAAGCCAATTTTTGATTAGACATATCCTCAAGCTTCTCCTCACTTTCATTTTTCTTTCTTTTTTTTTTCTTTTTCATTCAGATTGTTTTCAATCCTATATATTTATTTTGTTTTCACAGGGATTGTTTTCAATCCTTTCTTTTTCCTTTTTTAAGTGAGGATTACTATATCTGGATAGTCTTCCAGGGATTGTTTCTTTCTTTTTCCTTTTTCAAGTGAGGATTACTATATCTGGATAGCCTTTAATGATTTTAAACATCACCTTTTTCAAGTGAGGATTACTATATCTGGATAGCTTTTAATGATTTTGAACTTCACTTTTCTTCNTCTTTAAAGTGCAATATCATTAAAAACAGTATAAAAGAGGTATGAAAATCTCAATATATTTTCCTTTGGTCATAGAGCTACACCAACCCTATCACGGATATATTCATTTTACATTTTATCTCTAAGTGTCAAGCCGCTCATACACCCAAGCATTCTAATCTCAAAAATATTTAACTTTGTTTTATGCTTCTCTTTTGAATGCCAATATTTTGCACCATAAAGAATTACAAGGCTCACCACCATCTTATAAAATTTTCCTTTAAGTCTAAGTAAAACTTTTCTATCACACAATAGGCCTGATGCATTCCTCCATTTCAACGAATCCAACTTGAATTCTACATATAATATCCCCTATCAATATCACCATCACTTTGACAATAAACCTGAGATATCTAAAAAAATATCATCTTTTAATGATTTCATCACCTGTAGTTACAACTCTTCCACCAAAGTTACAACTACTAAAATTACATTACATGTATTTAGTCTTAGATCTACTCAGATGAAGGCCTTTCGACTACGCTCTTCATAATTCAAGCTTTTCCTGACCACTTATTCTAGTCTTATCCGCAAGAAGGATATAATCAACAAAAAACATACACCACGGTACATCCTCTTATAAATGTCCAATAAGAGCATCCATAACTAAAGTAAAAAAGGATGCGGGCTTAAAGCTGATCCTTAATGCAATCCAACTAAAATACTAAAATACTTAGTCAATCCTTCTTCTGCTTGAGGTCAAGTAACAACTCTAGTATACATATGTTTAATGACTTGAATATAATTCATATCAACATCATTATTCTCTAAAACTATCCGAATGACTTCTCTTGAAACCTTATTGAAGGCTTTTTCTAAATCAATAAAAGTCATATGTATATCTTCCTTACTGTCTTTGTACTTCTCCATCAAACCTCTTAATAAATGCATGTATAGCTCATATGGTAAACCTGCCCAACATAAACCCAAAATGATTGTGAGAAATTTTTTTTATCGCATCTTAACCTACGTTCAATTACCTGCTCCTATAATTTTAAAGTAAGAGACATCAACTTAAATCTTCTATAATTTGCACACTAGTAAATCCCATTTATTCTTAAAAATGGGGACCAAAATACTCTTCGTCCACTTCTCAAGCATCATTTTAGTTGTTAAAATAATACTAAAGAGTTTAGTAAACTAAGAAACTCCAAATCTCCTAAATTTCCACAATTAAGATGGGATATCATAAGTCGCTACTAATTTTCCATCCTTAGTTTTTTTTAAAGCCTACTCAACTTAATCTTTTTTTACTGATGCTACAGTAAAAATAAAATATTTTATTATTATTAATGATATTAAAATCAATAAGGTTGATCATATTTTAAAAAAATTTTATTGAAAAGTTTATCAAAATAGCTCACCCAATTATATTGAATTTCTTCCTCTAAGAAAAGCACTTTTTTATTTTCATCTTTAACATGCTTGAATTAAATCTTTGATNTCCTTTTTGCATCTTTTTGCTCCATTGACCTTAATTCATCATTCCTGCAACAAAACATCAAAAATATATTTCATTAAAGTGCAATATTATCAAAAACAGTATAAAAGAGGTACAAAAATCTCAACATATTTTACTTTGGTCAAAATCTCCCAAACTTAACTATTACCTGTTCTCAAGTAATTTTAGTACTATATAAAAGTTATGATCTACTGTAGTAATATTTTAATTTAGAAATACTATAAGTTTGATTTAGATAAATATCATAGTGAGATTTTCAGAAAAAAAATTTAAGTAATTAAATTAACTCTGTAGCTATCAGATTATCTAGTCATCAAGTTTAAGAGTTCTTGTTTTCTATTTATTTAAAGAATGAACTATAGATTGCAATATTAAGTCACTTAGAATATCCAAAAGATAAGAATTTCATGAGAACTCCGGATTGCAATATTAAGTCACTTAGAATACCCAAAGGATAAGAACTTCATTAGATCTTTATTAAGAAAAAGATCTATTCCATAAATATAAGTTCAGGAATGTATTTAAGTTTTCCCTTTAGGTAGGTCTAGTGAAGCCAATTTTTTATTAGGCATATCCTCAAGCATCTTCTCACTTTCATTTTTCTTTATTTTTTTTTTCTTTTTCATTTGGATTGTTTTCAATCCTATATATTTTTTTTCTTTTCATTTCAGGGATTGTTTTCAATCCTTTCTTTTCGCTTTCAATCCTATATATTTTTCTTTTCTTTTCAGGGATTGTTTTCAATCCTTTCTTTTTTGATTTTCAAGTGAGGATTACTTTATCTGGATAGTCTTTAATGATTTTGAACTTCACTTTTCTTTCCCTAAATTTGAAACTCAAAAATCTGGATAGCCTTTAATGATTTTGAACTTCACTTTTCTTTCCCTAAATTTGAAACTCAAAACATTGGATAGCCTTTAATGATTTTGAACTTCACTTTTCTTTCCCTAAATTTGAAACTCAAAGCATTTTCAAAGCATTCCAAGCCTTTAATGATTTTGAACTTCACTTTTCTTTCCCTAAATTTGAAACTTAAAGCATTTCTTACCATATAGTTATTTCATAGTTTTCACATCATTGAATCCCAAGGATTTTAAACATCACCTTTCTTTCCCTAAATTTGAAACTCAAAGCATTCCTTTATCTTATAAAAATTTCATAGCTTTTACATCATTGAGCCCCAATCTTTTTCTTTTCAAATAATTTCTAAGATTCTTAATATTTCAAAATATAGTTTTCTTTACTTTAAATAGTTAACTATAGTCATAACTGTTACATCATTGAGCCCCAATCTTTTCTTCTCAAATGAATTTCCAAGATTCTTAATACTTTTATAGTTTTCTTTACTTTAAATAGTTAACTATAGTCTTATTCTCTTATACTAAATATCTTAAGTAATAGTTTCCTTTACTTTAAATAGTTAACTATAGTCTTATTCTCTTATACTAAATATCTTAATTTACAAAATTAATTTTTCTTAAGTCAAAATTAATTTTCATTACAGTTAACTATAATCTTATTCTCTTATACTAAATATCTTAAGTTATCATAGCTTTTACATCATTGAGCCCCAATCTTTTCTTCTCAAATAAATTTCCAGATTATTAACACTTCAAAATATAGTGTCCTTTACTTTAAATAGTTAACTATAATCTTATTCTCTTATACTAAATATCTTAAGTTACAATATTATTTTTTATTTTTACTTTAAATAGTTAACTATAATCTTATTCTTTTATACTAAATATCTTAAGTTACAAAATTAATTTTCCTTACAAAAATATTTCTTTAAATCTACCATAATACTTAAATAGTTATAAAAATATAGTTACAGAATTAAATTCACTATATAGATCATATTAATAATTTTTGAAAATATTTAAATTGAGAACATATAATAGTTAATCTTTTTCTTTCCTCCCTAAATAATTTTTTAAAATATTGAAATAGAGGACATCTAATAGTTAATTTTTTTCTTCCCTCCAATAATTTTTGAAAATATTGAAATAGAGGACATCTAATAGTTAATCTTTTCTTCCCTCCCCCAAACTTAAATTTTAAATATGAAATAAAGGTGGAAAGAAAATTTTATAAATATAAATCATACCTCAGTATTGTAGGCATCTTTATCATTCTGAAATTTCTGCAGGTCTTCTTAAATTTTTACTTCACCCGGTCTGTAATATTAGGAGCTTTCTACACATATAAATAATTAGAGGAATTTCTGANCAGGCCTTCTCAAATTTTTACTTCACCTGGTTTGTAATATTAGGAGCTTTCTACACATATAAATCATTAGACAAATTTCTGAGAAATGAAATTTTGAAATAAGTATAAACAAGCACAACATTTACTAACACAAACATAAAATTAAACAATTAAAATTAAAATGCGGAATAAAAATCACATTACAATCCACAAAGTACTGGGCAACATTTACAACTAATCATGCAAATTTAACTACCACACTAACTTTATAACAAAAGTTAAAAATTATCCAAGTACAACGTAATACTAAAAATGAAAGTCCAAATACATAAACATTTATTTCTATTACAAAAAGATTACATAAAAGAAAAATACAAACATAAGTACATCAATTTCATTCAATATCAAAATCCCAAGCTATATCTTCATCGCCTCTACCAGCAGGTGGATTGGGTTGATATTGAGTAAATCGGGGACATTGAGGAAATTGTAACATCAGGCTCTCCTCTGTAGTGTCAGGCCTGAGCGTCATAATAAGCTATCTCAAAATTGGAATGCCTCTGCAGATACTCACTATCATAATCATGTCGGCATTCTAAACCTCCAATCCTTTCGTTTATTAAATCTAGGCTCTTCCTCTGCAAGGTCAACTCATTCATCAAATCAATTAAGGTAGGGGAGCTAGAAGGAGGAGGACAGTCATAACTTGTAGATGGGACATCTCTACTGGTAGAAGGTTCCTGACTCCTACTTTCAGTTCTCCATTTCTCATGGGATACATAAGTCTTCAAATTAGATTTACTAATGGTTTTCATAGGGTGAACCCATTATTCATCTCCAGCTCCCACATCAAAAAGTTGGCAAAGTGTATAAATAAGTCTAGGATGTCCTAGACCTCCACTAGTCTCACTTCTTGCCGTAGTCAATAAATTCTTGAGAATAATTCTCCCCACATTTATAGTTTTATTATTCTGAATATAGAAATTCAGAATAGCTCTATCTGTAGTTACCTCACTATGGTGATAAGTCGGTAACAGAGTAGAAGAAATGAAATAGTGTCACGCCTTTGAGGTGGCATCCAACATGGAAGCAGAAAAGTTTACTCGTTCTCGCTGCTTTATCTTCCACGTTCCTTTCCCATCAGTGAGAAAGTTGATCACTATATTGAGGGGGCCTTCCATTGTACTAAACGATTCATAGTGGCAATTGTAAGAATCTGGAAATTCATAGAAAGTGTTAATGCGGGCGGCGGTAAATTCCACAGGAAATCCACGCACTTGTACGATTCCATCTTCAGAATAAATCACATTGGCATAGAAATCCTTCACCACATTTGCATCGGCTTTATTTNTCATATGGTGAACCCATTCTTCATCTCCAGCTTCCACTCCAAAAAGTTGGCAAAGTGTATAAATAAGTCCAGGATGTCCTAAACCTCCACTAGTCTCACTTGTTGCCGTAGTCAATAAATTCTTGAGAATAATTCTCCCCACATTTATAGTTTTATTATTCTGAATACATAAATGTAGAATAGCTCTATCTCTAGTTACCTCACTATGGTGATAAGTCGATAACAGAGTAGAAGAAATGAAATAGTGCCACGCCTTCGAGGTGGCATTCAACATGGAAGTAGAAAAGTTTACTCGTTCTCACTGCTTTATCTTCCACGTTCCTTTCCCATCATTGAGAAAGTTGATCACATTATTGAGGGGGCCTTCCATTGTACTAAACGATTCATAGTGGCAGTTGTAAGAATCTGGGACTTCATAGAAATTGTTAATGCGGGCGACGGTAAATTCCACAGGAAATCCACACACTTGTACGATTCCATCTTCAGAATAAATCACATTCGACTTTATTGGTGGTGTAACAAAAGTTTTCCCACCTTCACTCGGTAATAACCTGTTCAATTTCTCCTCCCGGACTCTCAAAAACTCTATCTTGTATACACTTTTTTCCTTTAAGTATTGAAGTAAATCAAGTTTGACCCATCACATTAACAAAGCTGAATCGTCAAACTCAACTCTTCTCTTTTGACGTGGAGCCATTTTTAATCTAATCAAATCAAAGAAAAATTCCAAAAATTACTTCTAATATATAAATCATGGCTTCCATTGGTAATTCAAAGAGTTCAACATTAAGACCCATGAATTTCTTCCAAGATTTTCTTCACATTTTCAAATTTCTGGGTTTCCTCAATGTAGAAGAAATACATGGTGAAGACCAAATGTTTTTAACTTGGAGTTAAGCTCTTACCTAAAGAAGATCAAATCCGGTGTCAAAAAGCCTTGAAATCATCTCCCAATCCAAGATCTATCAAGCCCTAATTCAAAAATGGTGTTTTTAGGAGGAAGGGGATGATGAATAGTGGCGGTTGACCGGTTAAAATCACGGTTAAAGAGGTATTTTCACGATCTCACCAACGACGGGGTAGATGGCACTATCGACGCGCTCTATTATGTTTTTGAACCTAAGTCTCGGGAAATTCCCGCCGTCGGTGGCGTTGAGGGCGCCTTCGGCGGGCTCTATTGATTATGTCCAAATTCCATATTTTTGCGATTTTGATCAATTCTAAGCCTAAACGATATCCGTTCAATCTTTATAAACATAATTTTAAATAGTTAAATGATGTACTTAACACATACAAACTTTCACAAAACATAACATCACATTTATATATAAATTCTAAGGGGTACAGTAAACTTTACATAACATACCTAAATTTGGTATTTTCTCAACCTCAATATATCAATTCAGCATCGTAATCCAAACCACAACACTCAAACTGCTGAAAACAGAACATCTTATGCTTAGTCTCAACTTTACAGAGATCTATAAGCATAATTCTAAAGAAAAACAAATATAAAGTTAAAATCTAAACACACATAAACATAAAGGTAGCATAGTAAATCTACTACTCATCAGATTCTGTGCTCATTTCTCCTCTGAGATCACCCATTGATTGCACATGAACGAAGAGGTTGTAGGAGGGTCGAAAAGGAAATTCTTCAGTTGAATCCTCCTCAATTAATTTCATCCTCCTCATCAGTAGTATCAAGCTATCTTCTAAATGTCCAGAGTGTGCTAAATGTTCTTTCATCCTCCAGTCTAGATGATGGAAGAATTGGTAGATATTATTAATTGCATTCAACATGTTTTGTACCTCCTTTTACAATTTCTTGATTCGGTGCAGAATCATCAAAGACTTATCCAGAACTAAGGGTTGAACTGGCAGTAAATTTTTAGATGATTGAACAACTATCATGGCCATGTCATTTTCATCTTCATTTTCCCAGTTTTCATAGGATACTTGAAACTGGCTGCAAAGTGAGAAAATTGTGGAAGGGTGTCCAAGCCCATAAGTTGATCCGTGAACGATCAGGCCTAAAACTGACTACACAATTATATATCCAATATCAATCGGTAGTCCCCTTTGTATGCAGTAATTCAGAATGACACTTTCTTTAAGAACTTTATCAACCTTCATTGTCGGTAACAGTTTCGCAGAAATGGAAGAAGTGCCAGTGTTTAGAGACGGGATTCAAAAGTGTTGAAGAAAAACTAACATACCTGTTAGAGACGGGATTCAAAAGTGTTGAAGAAAAACTAACATACCCGTACTCTCGCATTTCCCAATTATCAGTTTCGTCCGTCAAATACTGGTAAATTTCATTCATCTGGTTTCTCGTTGGAACGCAAATAGAATAATGGCAGACAAGAACATTCTCTATCATATATAACTCATTGATCCGTGCAGGAGTGAAATTAATCCATCTTCCTCGCACATAAACAGCTCCTTGATTGATTCCATGTAAATTTGCATAAAATTCTTTAACCACAGGAACTACCACGACAACAGTAGTGTAGCACAACACTTCCCATCTTCACCGCACTATCATTTCTTCTATATCCATTGTGGGATTATTCAATCTGTCTCTTCCCATCTTCACCGCACTATCATTTCTTCAATATCCATCGTGGGATTATTCAATCCGCATTACAAATCCTCGTTCTTTGATTAATCTTTTCTTCGTCAGCAACTTGTTGAAGATTCGCTGCGCTTCCGCACTAATGAACTTTCGCCGATTGAAAACTCGCATTCTGGGATTATCAGGGGAATTGAAATCCATAGGAATGAAATTGACAGAGTTTTACTTTGTTCTTGGGGAGAAAATATGAATTAGAGTTCAAATTTTTAAGTTTAAAAAGACTATTTCCGCCCAAAAACTGTCAAAAACCGCCATTCGAACATAAGAAACCGTCATCTTACCGGTCTTGCCGTTGGTGGGGTCGATGGCGCCGTCGGCGTGCCTCTGTATTTATTTTGTCTGGACTCTCGGGAAAAACCCACCGTTGGTGCCCAAGAAAAAATTTTTACAGTTTCGCTCTGGTCCGAATGCGTCTTAATTTTTTTTTATGGATCTAATTTTTAAGATGTTTTAAGGGTAAATAAGAGTAGTAGAGCTTAATACTACCACAAACTAAAGATAATTTTAAATAATAACTACTATAATCGCGATAAAAGTAAAGATAAATATGGGTTGCCTCCCAAAAAGCGCTTGGTTTAACGTTGTCAGGCCGACCTATTCAGATAACTATGGGTTGCCTCCCATAAAGTCCTATGGGTTGCCTCCCATAAAGCGTTTGGTTTAACGTCGTCAGCCCGACCTATTCAGGTATTATTTAGGTTGACTGATCATTAAAACCTCTTTAAAATTTGGTATGTTACCCTCATAATATGGTTTTAATCTGTTTCCATTAACTTTAAATCTATTTCCCATTTTTTGATCTTCAATTTCAACAATTTCATAAGTATAAACTTGAGTCACAGTAAAGGGTCCTAACCAACTAGATTTCAATTTCTTAGGAAATAACTTCAACCTAGTGTTGTAAGGTAAAACTTCTTGTCCTGGTTCAAAGTTCTTCTGGTTAATCTTCTGATCATGCCATAACTTTAACTTTTCCTTATAAATTCTGTCATTATGATAAGATTCATTTCTTAATTCTTCCAATTCATTTAATTGTAACAATCTCTTCTTACCAGCATATTAATCTTTCGATCATGCCATAACTTTAGCTTTTCCTTATAAATTCTATCATTATCATAAGATTGATCATGCCATAACTTTAGTTTCTCCTTATAAATTCTATCGTTATCATAAGATTCATTTCCTCTTCCAATTCATTTAATTGTAACAATCTCTTCTTACCAGCATCTTTCAAATTATAATTGAAATCTTTAATCCATAACTTTAGTTTCACCTTATAAATTCTGTCGTTATCATAAGATTCATTTCTTAATTCTTCTAACTCATACGTTAACAATCTCTTCTTACCAGCATCTTTCAAATTATAATTGAATTCTTTAATTGCCCAATATGTCTTCTTACCAGCATCTTTCAAATTATAATTGAATTCTTTAATCGCCCAATATGCTTTATGCTGCTATTCTACTGGTAAGTGACAAGTCTTTCCAAAAGTTAGTCTGTAAGGAGTCATTCCAATAGGAGTTTTATAAGCAATCCTGTAAGCCAATAATGCGGTATCCAATCTAGTGGACCAATCTATTCTACTAGGGTTTACAGTCTTTTCAAGTATTTATTTAATCTCTCTATTAGAAACTTCAGCTAATCCACTGGTTTGAGGGTGATAAGCACTAGATATTCTATGAATAATATTAAATTTTTCTACCAATCTCTGAATATATTTATTCCTAAAATGGGATCCTCCGTCAGTAATAATCATCCTAGGCATTCCGTATCTAGTGAAAATATTTTTCATTAAAAATCTTAAAATGCTTTTAGCGTCACAGTGAGGTAAAGCTTGTGCTTCAGTCCACTTAGAGACATAGTCTTCTGCAATTAATATATATAAGTTCCCAAATGAAGGAATAAATGGTCCCATAAAATTTAATCCCCAAACATCAAAGATCTCAACTTCCAATATGAAATTTAGAGGCATTTCATTTCTTCTAGATATTTTGCCTACTCATTGACATTGATCACAAGTTTTTATATATCTATAAACATCTCTAAATATAGTAGGCCAATTAAATCCAGCTTATAAAAGTTTATAAGCAGTTTTATTGCTCCCAAAATGTCCTCTAAATTCAGAATCATGACATTTTTGAATTATCAATTCAATTTCTTGATAAGGTACACATTTTATCATAATCAGACCCTTACATTGTTTATATAAATAAGGCTCATCCTAAAAACATGCTTTCGTCATGAATGAATTTCCTTTGTTGTTGCAATGTCAGCATAGGTGGCAAAATATCACTTACAATATAATTAATAATATTAGCATATCATGATATTTTTCACTCACTAACATTATAAAGTGGTTCGTCAGGAAAACTGTCTGTAATTTCATTGTCTTAATTCTTGATTTTCTAATCTTGACAAATGATCAGCAATTTGATTATCAGTTCTCTTTCTATTATTATAAATTTGTTCATTCGAGAAATTGTCTGTAATTTCATTGTCAGTGTCAGATAATCCTGATTTTCTAATCTTGACAAATGATCAACAATTTGATTATCAGTTCCCTTTCTATCAATAACATAATCAGCAATTTGATTATCAGTTCCCTTTCTATCAATAACCACAAAATCAAATTCTTGCATCAATAGCAATTTGATTATCAGTTCCCTTTCTATCAATAACTACAAGATCAAATTCTTGTATCAATAATATCCATCAAATCAACCTTTGTTTGACATCCTTCTTTTGAATCAGATATTTAATAGCTGAGTGATCAGTGTGCACAACACATTTAGCTCCAATTAAATAAGATCAAAATTTGTCTAAAGCATATACAATGGCGAGTAGCTCTTTTTCAGTAACAGTATAGTTACTTTGAGCATCATTAAGAGTTTTCCAAGCGTAGCATATCACTTTAAAAACCTTTTCATATCTTTGTCCAAGGACAGCTCCAATAGCATAATCACTAGCATCACACATCAATTCAAATGGTTTTTTGTCCAAGAACAGCTCCAATAGCATAATCACTAGCATCACACATCAGTTCAAATGATTTCTTTGCATCATTAAGAGTTTTACTAGCGTCGTATATAACTTTAAAAATCTTTTCATACCTTTGTCCAAGGCAGCCTCGAGTTTTACTAGCGTACTATATAACTTTAAAAATCTTTTCATACTTTTGTCCAAGAACAGCTCCAATAACATAGATCACTAGCATCACACATCAGTTCAAATGGTTTCTCCCAATTAGGTGAAACTATAATAGGGGTCGTGATTAATTTTTCTCTTCACTAGCATCACACATCAGTTCAAATGGTTTCTCCCAGTTAGGTGAAACTATAATAGGGCATGTGATTAATTTTTCTCTAGCGTAGTATATCACTTTAAAAATCTTTTCGTACATTTATCCAAGAACCACTCCAATAGCCTATTCACTAGCCTCGCACCATCAGTTCAAATAGTTTCTCCCAGTTAGGTGAAACTATAATAGGGGTTGTGATTAATTTTTCCTTTAATAACTTTAAGGCATTTAAACAGCTAAAATCTTTTCATATTTTGTCCAAGGACAGCTCCAATAGCATAATCACTAGCATCATACATCAAAATGGTTTCTCCCAGTTAGGTGAAACTATAATAGGGGCTGTGATTAATTTTTCCTTTAATAATTCAAAGGCACTTAAACAACTTTTGGTAAATTCAAATTTCTTATCCTTTTATAAAAGTTGGCAAGGTTTAGTAATTTTTGAAAAATCTTTAATAAAACGCCTGTAAAATCCAACATGTCCAAGAAATCTTAGTAATTTTTGAGAAATCTTTAATAAAATGCCTGTAAAAACCAACATGTCCAAGAAAACTTTTAACTTCTCTTACATTAGTAGGAGGTGTTAGTTTAGATATAACTTAGATTTTTGCAGGGTTTGTTTCCATACCATCTTCAAAAATTGCCTAACACAATTCCTCTTGCAACCATAAATTGACATTTCTCCCAATTTAGAACTAAATTAGTGCTTTTGCATAACTTCAAAACTCTTTTAAGATATTCTAAGCATGCATTAAATTATATTCCAAATACAGAGAAATCATCCATAAATACTTGCAATCCATCGTCAATTAACTTACTAAATATGGACATCATACATCTCTGGAATGTTGTAGGTGCATTACATAATCCAAAAGGCATTCTTCTAAAAGCAAAAGTTTCAAAAGGACTAGTAAATGTTGTCTTCTCTTGATCCTCAGGACCAATAGAAAAGGCATTGTTCTAAACGCAAAAGTTCCAAAAGGACTAGTAAATGTTGTCTTTTCTTGATCATCAGGAGCAATAGAAATTTGATGTAACAAAGGACTAGTAAATGTTGTCTTTTCTTGATCCTCACGAGCAATAGGAATTTGATGGTAACTAGGTATATCTATCTAAAAAGCAAAAATATTTGTGCCCAGCAAGTCTATCTACTATTTGATCTAGGAATGATAAATGAAAATGATCTTTCCTGGTGGTAGTATTTAATTTCCTATAATCAATGCATATGCGCCACCCAGTGACTTGTCTGATAGGTATTAATTCATTATTTTCTTTTGATTCAACAATCACTCCTTTCTTTGGTACACAATGAATTGGACTTAGCCATGCACTATCTGAAATAGGACATATAATTTCAGTGTCTAACAATTACAAAATTTCCTTTTTTACTACTTCTTTCATCATAGGGTTTAATCTCCTTTGTGGATCAACTCTTAGTTTATATTGTTCATCTAATATAATTCTGTGCATACAGATCGAGGGACTGATTCCTTTAATATTCGCTAAGGTCCAACCAAAAGCCTTCTTATATCTTTTCAATGTATCTAACAGTTTTTGTTCTTGTAAATCATTTAATTCTGAATATACAATAACAGGTAATGTAGATGAGTCTCCCAAAAACACATACTTTAAGTGGTTAGGTAATGACTTCAACTCAAGTTCAGGTGATTTTATAATTCATGGAAATAGATTTTTATCAGCATTTTCTGTAATATCCAACATCTCAAATCTTTCCTGAACATAATCTAATTCTTCATTTTCTAATTTGTCCAGAATAATTTCATCATTTTCTTCAAATTGTTCTTCAAAATGCTCTTCTTTTTCAAAATACTTTTTATTTTCAAAATTTTCTTTAAAATGTTCATCCAGTAGATGTTCAATAATTTCCATGCAAAAACATTCATTATCTCTCTCAACAGCAGGATATTTCATAGATTTTGCAATGTTAAAAGTTACTTCTTGATCACTTATTCTCTTAGTTAACTCTTCTTTTTGAACATCTATCATAGCTTTTCCAGTAGCTAAAAATGGTCTCCCTAAAATGATAAGTATTTCTTTATCTTCCTCCATATCCTTTTTGAACATCTATCATAGCTTTTCCAAATGGTCTCCCTAAAATGATAGGTATTTCTTTATCTTCCTCCATATCTAAAATAATGAAATCTAAAAGAAAGATAAATTTGTTNCTGACAGAACGATGTTATGTCATTTCTTAGTTTAGCAGTCTTGGATGGAGGGAAATATTTTGATAGAAATTTCTGTGACAGTTCTCCCCAAGTTCTAATAGATCCAAGTGCTAACGAGTTTAACCACATGTTAGCCTTATCCCTCTGTGAAAAAGGAAAAAGTCTAAGTCTAATAACATCGTTTGAGACTCTATCATATTAAAAAGTAGCACATAGTTCTAAAAAACTAGCGAGGTGTATGTTAGGATCTTCATTTGGTGTACCTCCAAGTGGATTGTTTTGTACCATTTGGATAATAACAGGTTTTAGCTCAAATGAATTAACAATAGGATCTTCATTTGGTGTACCTCCAAATTGATTGTTCTGTACCATTTGAATAATAGCAGGTTTAAGCTCAAATGAATTAGCAGCTACATCTGATTTTGGATAGATAAGTGAATTTCATCTGCTGTAGGATTTGTATAATCTCTTAAGGGTCTAGGTTGGGGTTCATTCTCTATTCCTTGATTGTTCATAATGTTTTCCATTGTATCACAATTTCTAGGTTTTCTTTCTAATTTTCTAATTTTCTNAAATGAAGAAGTGCCAGTGTTTAGAGACGGGATTTAAAAGTGTTGAAGAAAAACTAACATACTCGTACTCTCACATTTCCCAATTGTCACTTTCGTCCGTCAAATACTGGTAAATTTCATTCATCTGGTTTCTCGTTGAAACAAAAATAGAATAATGGCAGAAAGGAACATTCTTTCATATATAACTCATTGATCCGTGCAGGAGTGAAAGTAATCCATCTTCCTCGCACATAAACAACTCCTAGATTGATTCTATGTAAATTTCCATAAAATTCTTTAACCACAGGTACTACCACGGCGATGGTAGTGTAGCACAACACTTCCCATCTTTGCCGCACTATCGTTTCTTCAATATCCGTCGTGGGATTATTCAATCTGTCTCTTCCCATCTTCACCGCACTATCATTTCTTCAATATCCATCGTGGGATTATTCAATCCGCATTCACAAATCCTCATTCTTTGATTAATCTTTTCTTCGTCAGCAACTTGTTGAAGATTCGCTGTGCTTCCGCACTAATGAACTTTCGCCGATTGAAAACTCGTATTCTGGGATTATCAGGGGAATTGGACTCCATAGGAATGAAATTGACAGAGCTTTTCTTCATTTTTGGGGAGAAAATATGAACTAGAGTTCAAATTTTTAAGTTTAAAAAGACTATTCCCGCCCAAAAACTGTCAAAAACCGCCATTCGAACATAAAAAACTGTCATCTTACCGGTCTTGCCATTGGTGGGGTCGATGGCGCCGTCGACGCGCCTCTGTATTAATTTTGTCTGGACTCTCAGGAAAAACCCGCTGTCGGTGCCCAAGGCAAAATTTTGACAGTTTTGCTCTGGTCCGAATGCGTCTCAATTTTTCTTTATGGATCCAATTTTTAAGATGTTTTAAGGGTAAATAAGAGTAGTAGAGCTTAATACTACCATAAACTAATGATAATTTTAAATAAATCTACTATAATCCGTGATAAAAATAAAGATAAATGGTTGCCTCCCATAAAGCGCTTGGTTTAACGTCGTCAGCCCGACCTATTCAAGTGTTATTCAGGTTGATTGATCATTAAAACTTCTTTAAAATTTAGTCTGTTACCCTCATAATATGATTTTAATCTGGGTCCATTTACTTTAAATCTATTTCTCATTTTCTGATCTTCAATTTCAACAGTTCCGTAAGTATAAACTTGAGTCACAGTAAAGGGTCCTAACCAACGAGACTTTAATTTCCTAAGAAATAACTTCAGCCTAGTGTTGTAAAGTAAAACTTCTTGTCCTGGTTCAAAGTTCATCTGGTTAATCTTCTAATCATGCCATAACTTTAGCTTATCCTTATAAATTCTATTATTATCATAAGATTTATCATGCCATAACTTTAGTTTCTCCTTATAAATTCTATCGTTATCATAAGATTCATTTCCTCTTCCAATTCATTTAATTGTAACAATCTCTTCTTACCAGCATCTTTCAAATTATAATTGAAATCTTTAATCCAACTCATACGTTAACAATCTCTTCTTACCAGCATCTTTCAAATTATAATTGAATTCTTTAATTGCCCAATATGTTCTTACCAGCATCTTTCAAATTATAATTGAATTCCTTAATCGCCCAATATGCTTTATGCTCCTATTTATTCTATCGTTATCATAAGATTGATTTCTTAATTCTTCCAATTCATTCATTTGTAACAATCTTTTCTTTTATCGTTATCATAAGATTCATTTCTTAATTCTTCTAATTCATTCATTTGTAATAATCTCCTCTCTATCATAAGACTCATTTCTTAATTCTTCCAATTCATTTAATTGTAACAATCTCTTCTTAAGTTGTTATAATAAGACTCATTTCTTAATTCTTCCAATTCATTTAAGATTCATTTCTTAATTCTTCCAATTCATTTAGTTGTAACAATCTCTTCTTACAAGCATCTTTATATTATAAATACTTGAATCGCCCAATATGCTTTATGCTCCAATTCTACTGGTAAGTGACAAGTCTTTCCAAAAATCAGTCTGTAAGGAGTCATTCCAATAGGAGTTTTATAAGCAGTCCTGTAAGCCCATAATGCGGTATCCAATCTAGTGGACCAATCTATTCTACTAGGGTTTACAGTCTTTTCAAGTATTTGTTTAAACTCTCTATTAGAAACTTCAGCTAATCCACTCGTTTGAGGGTGATAAGCAGTAGAGATTCTATGAATAAGATTAAATTTTCTGCCAATCTCTGAATATATTTATTCCTAAAATGGGATCCTCCGTCAGTAATAATCATCCTAGGCATTCCGTATCTAGTGAAAATATTTTTCATTAAAAATCTTGAAATGCTTTTAGCGTCACAATAAGGTAAAGCTTGTGCTTCAATCCACTTAGAGATGTAGTCTACTGTAATTAATATATATCAGTTCCCAAATGAAGGAATGAATGGTCCCATAAAATCTAATCCCCAAACATCAAAGATCTCAACTTCCAATATGAAATTTAGAGACATTTCATTTCTTCTAGATATATTACCTGCTCGTTGACATCGATCACAAGTTTTTATATATCTATAAACATCTCTAAATATAGTAGGCCAATTAAATCCAGCTTGTAAAATTTTATAAGCAATTTTATCGCTCCCATAATGTCCTCCAAATTCAGAATGATGACATTTTTGAATGATCAGTTCAGTTTCTTCATAAGGTACACATCTTCTCNGGAATGCCTAGGATGATTAGCTCTGTTTCTTCATAAGGTATACATCTTCTCATAATCAGATCCTTACATTGTTTATATAAATAAGACTCATCCCAAAAATATACTTTCGTCATGAATGAATTTCTTTACATTGTTTATGTAAATAAGGCTCATCTCAAAAATATGCTTTTTTTACTGTTGCAATGTCAGCATAGGTGGCAAAATATCACTTACAATATAGTTAACAATATCAGTATATATAAATAAGGCTCATCCCAAAAATATGCTTTCGCATCGTGAATGAATTTTCTTTATTGTTGCAGTTTATATAAATATGGCTCATCCCAAAAATATGCTTTCGCATCATGAATGAATTTCCTTTGTTGTTGCAATGTTGTTTATATAAATAAGGCTCATCCCCAAAATATGCTTTCGCATCATGAATGAATTTTCTTTGTTGTTGCAATGCAGCATAGGTGACAAAATATCACTTACAATATAATTAACAATATCAGCATACCATGGTATTTTTCATTCATTAATATTATAAAGTTGTTTATCAGTAAGGCTCATCCAAAAAATATGCTTTTGCATCATGAATGAATTTTCTTTGTTTTTGCAATGTCAAATAGGTGGCAAAATATCACTTACAATATAGTTAACAATATCAGCATACCATGGTATTTTCCAAACACTAACATTATAATTCATACCAAAAATATGCTTTCACATCATGAATGAATTTCCTTTGTTGTTGTAGTGTCAGCATAAGTGGCAAAATATCACTTACAATATAATTAACAATATCAGCATACCATGGTATTTTCCACTCACTGACATTATAAATTTGTTTGTCAGGAAAACTGTCTGTAATTTTATTGTCTGTATCAGATAATTCATGGTTTTCTAATCTTGACAAATGACCACCAATTTGATTATCAGTTCCCTTTCTATCAATAACTACAAGATCAAATTCTTGTATCAATAATGTCCATCTAATCAACCTTGGTTTGACATCCTTCTTTTGCATCAGATATTTAATAGCTTAGTGATCAGTGTGCACAACAAATTTAGCTCCAATTAAATAAGATCAAAAATTGTCTAAAGCATATACGATGGCGAGTAACTCTTTTTCAGCAACAGTATAGTTAATTTGAGCATCATTAAGAGTTTTACTAGCGTAGTATATCACTTTAAAAACCTTTTCATATTTTTGTCCAAGAACAACTCCAATAGCATAANCTTTGTCCAAGAACAGCTCCAATAGCATAATCACTAGCATCACACATCAATTCAAATGGTTTCTCCCAATTAGGTGAAACTATAATAGGGGCTGTGATTAATTTTTCTTTTAATAACTCAAAGACATTTAAACAGCATTCAGTAAATTCAAATTTCTTGTTTAAAAGTTGGCATAGAGGTTTGGTAATTTTTGAAAAATCTTTAATAAAACGCCTGTAAAATCTAAAAGTTGGCATAGAGGTTTAGTAACTTTTGAGAAATCTTTAATAAAACGCCTGTAAAAACCTACATGTCCAAGAAAACTTCTAACTTCTCTTACATTGGTAGGAGGTGTTAGTTTAGATATAACTTAGATTTTTGCAAGGTTAGCTTACATACCTTACGTTAGTAGGAGGTGTTAGTTTAGATATAACTTGAATTTTTGCAAGGTCTGTTTCCATACCTAGTAGGAGGTGTTAATTTAGATATAACTTGAATTTTTGCAGGGTCTACTTCAATATCATTTTTTAAGAGGTGTTAATTTAGATATAACTTGAATTTTTGCAGGGTATTCTTCCATACCATTTTCGTTACATTAGTAGGAGGTACTAATTTAGATATAACTTGAATTTTTGCAGGGTATGCTTCCATATCATTGAGGTGTTAGTTTAGATATGACTTGAATTTTCGTAGGGTCTGCTTCCATACCATCTTCCAAACTAGGAGGTGTTAGTTTAGATATAACTTGGATTTTTGCAGGGTCAGCTTCCATACCATCTTCCGAAATTTTATGCCCTAGCACAATTCCTCCTGCAACCATAAATTGACATTTCTCCCAATTTAGAACTAAATTAGTGCTTTCACATAACTCCAAAACTCTTTCAAGATATTCTACGCATGCGTCAAAAGATGTTCCAAATACAGAGAAATCATCCATAAATACTTCCAATCCATCGTCAATTAACTTACT
>JXCR01145027.1:45566-98982 GCA_002079205.1 Phalaenopsis hybrid cultivar | reverse complement strand
GGTAGCCATCTCTTCTATTAACGAATAAGCCACATCAAAAGGTTTTGACATTAAAGAACCACAAGCCGCAACATCTATAATTGATCTAAGTGATCCCACTAATCCATTATAAAAAGTTTGAATTATCAACTAATCTGGTAATGAATGATGAGGGCACCTCCTAAGAAGATCTTTAAATCTCTCACAAGCTTCATATATTGACTCTACATCAATCTGACAAAACGATGTTATGACATTTCTAAGTTTAGCAGTTTTGGAAGGAGGGAAATATTTGGATAGAAATTTCTATGAAAGTTCTCCCCAAGTTCTAATAGATCCAAGTGCTAACAAATTTAACCACATCTTAGCTTTATCCCTCAGTGAAAAAGGAAAAAGTCTAAGTCTAACAACATCATTTGAAACTCTGTCATATTTAAAGGTAGCACAAAGTTCTAGAAAAGCAGCGAGGTGTAAATTAGGATCTTCATTTGGTGTACCTCCGAATTGATTATTTTGTATCATTTGGATAATAGCATGTTTAAGCTCAAATGAATTAGCAGCTACATCATGATTTTGGATAAATAAGTGAATTTCATCTGCTGTAGGATTTGCATAATCTCGTAGGGGTCTAGGTTGTTGTTCATTTTCTATTCCTTGATTGTTTACGTTGTTTTCCATTGTGTCGGGATTTTTAGGTTCTCTTCTAAGTCTTCTAATTCTTCTAGCAGTGCGTTCTAATTCCAAATCGTAGGGTATAAGATTTTTAGGTCTAAATTTACGCATACGATTGAAATCAGTACACAGAAAAACAGTTAACTAAATATGAAAATAAATTGCAATTCCAGTAAAAATTTTTTAATAATCGTAATTTGTCTGTTACTCTAATTATGATTCTTGTTTACTCCACGACAACGGCGCCAAAAACTTGACAACAATTTTATATATGCTTAAAAATATAAGTATTTAATACTGCTGCTAGAAGATCTAATTCCTCAGCAACGACACCAAAAACTTGACAACGGTTATAGATTTGATAAAGTTGTATATATTAAATATTCAATAATTGTAAAGTCACAGTTATCAACGCAAGTATACTTATCGCTCAAGTAATACAGGGCTCTAATGGAGTCCTAGATATTGATCCCATAGGGAGTAATATTAGAGAGTACGATCTAAGATTTTAGAAAATCAATACATAATCACAATAATATAATTCAAATTGCTTATCTGTTACTAATAGGCAATTGAAATAAATATGTAATTTTAATAACTCTTAAATAACTGATTTTATTAATAAAATTTCTAATGTGAAATTCAATATATAAAAAAGCATTCTTCTCCTTATCAAGAAATTGAAGTGAATGGATAAAGTGAATCAGTTCAAATTGGATTGTGCCAAATAGGAGCATACATATTCTTTACCCTTTGATCAATAAAGAACATTGACTAATCCTATGTTTGGTTACTGAATTTGCGGCTAGGTTGGGAGGATACCAGCTCTCACTTCGAAGCTCCCACTTTCCCCTTGCCTGAGGGCTAACATCTACACTTCAGCACTCAAACGATAGGACCGAATTGAGGATTTTAGTCTGTCACTCTATAATATCCAATTCTACACCCGATAATTTTATTTTCCTATTTATTTGCACCCAACTTTCAATGGCTTTGATCTCCTTGAATCTTGGATGTAATCTTCACTTTAGTTGTAAAACTCAACCTATTTTAACAAATCAATTGGCCATATTGAAAGTAAATTAAGATCGAAGTGAAATGATCATCACAACTTCTTTAACATTTTCAAGGCTCAAACAATTCAAATCACCATTTCACAAATCTCAAAGCAAGGAGAAAGACAGAGAAAACTACTCAGAACTCATGGGGAAGATACAACAAAACTCAGAATTTATATATATATAAGCAAAGTCATACAAACTACAACTAGTAAATAATACTTATCTCTAATTCCTCCCCAAGAAAACTCCTCGAAGTTCCTCTTAATCTCTTCCTTTCTTTACAACACAGAATTTTTCTTCGAAATGGCAAAGAGGAAGAAATCTCTTACTTTCCCTCCTCTCTTACAATCTCTCAAAGAATTCCTCACAATCTAACCCTAAATTAAACTCTCTACACACTATTGGAACCTCTCTCTCTAGAGCCTTCTCTATTTTCAGCCAAAATCTTCTTTTAAAGTTGTAGAAGAGTTTTCCTAAGAGTTGCCTAAGCATCCCTTAAAAAATCGTCCACATTCAATGCACCTGTTGAAATAACCATCGATCTCGCCGTCGGCGGCCTCAAGGGCGTCGTCGGTGGGCCTTTTAATTTATTTGATATGGAGTCTTGGGAAAATCTCGTCGTCGGCGCCGTTGGGCTCGTCGTCAGTGCCCTAGTTCAAATCTTCATATTTTAGTCAATTTCGCTCTAAATTCGCTCTTTTTGCATCTTTTTGCTCCAATGACCATAATTCATCATACTTATAACAAAATATCAAAACTACCTTTCTTTAAAGTGCAATATCAACAAAATTAATATAAAATAGGTATGAAAATCTCAACTTATTTTCCTTTGGTCAGTAGGGAAGATATTAGCTCTCACTCTAGAGTTCCCTCTTTTCCCTCCATCTGAGGGCTAACATCTCGTATGAAAATCTAAAACTATAAATCAAATTGGGGGCTTTAGCCTATCACTTTAAAGTCTTCTAATTCTACACCCTTGAAAAGTTTATTTCCTTATTTATTTGCACTCAAGCTCATGAACTACATGCTCATTCATGAAATCAATATGTGATTCTAACTATTTGTTGACTGAGACAATGTCATCTTGGATCTTACATATTCTGACAAAAAAATTAACATCTTAATTGGCAAAATCAAGAAGTAAATGAAGTGCAAGGGTTCAAATCATCATAACTTCTTTTAACATTGAAGTCTAATACTTCACACAACATCTTTTAAACACTTAATCACTTTTGTTTTTAAGGAAAAAAATAAAGAAAACTACACAAAATCCATAGAGAAAACCCAACCACACATGAGTTTAAAAGTAGAAATCATGCACACAAACAAGAAATATAAATTAAAACCAAGTGTAGTCACAAAGATAAACACTTATCTCAAATCCTCTCCACCAAATGTCTTGAAATTCCTTTTAATTATCTTCCTTCACTCATAATACAAACTAACACTCAAAATAAAAATGAAGTAGTCAGCGGCGCCGGCAGCGGTTACTTGGATGAATGATGACTGTAAAATATGATGGATGGTTGGCCTCCTTGTCTTGATGATCCAAGTATTCTTTAATAAAATCCAAAATGTGTCTTAGTGTCCCTTCAAAATGTGTCTCCATTCAATGAATCTTCTAGAAGTTGCCTCCTCAAAAGCCAATTGAATGAAGTTTCGTGTCATTATGATATTTCCCATGTTTTTGCCAAGGGTTGCTTCAAACACCTCTTCAAAAGTTCATTTAAATTCAATGAATCATCAAATAAGTACTTATAACGCTTAAGCATCGATTACCTAACACTTAGGCATGAGCCTCTAACGTGTAGGTGTTAGTCGTGGGTGCTTAGACGCCCTAGTTCATTTTTGCACCTTTCTTTATTTTTGCTCCAAATTTAACTCTTTTTCACTCATTTTAGCATTTTTCATCCATTTGATTGTACCTGAGAGAAAAATACACAAATAACTTTCATTAAAGTGCAATATCTAAAAAATAGGTATAAAAATGTGTATAAAAACACTATATATTTTAGGTGTATCAAAATCCCCCAAACTTAAGATGTTAGTTGTCCTCAAGTGACCCTTCAATCTTTAAAAACTAATATAAGTAGATGATGTATATGAGTTTCTTTAGGAATTATCAAAATTTTGATGTAGAAATATAATAGTCTAATTTAGAAAAAATATTAGTAAATGAGACCAACTTTGAGTTTAGAAATTTTTAAAGTTAAGAAATATGAAAATATGAGTTTCTATCTAACTCAGAAATATTGTAGATTCTCCAAATATAGTTTAGGTATTTTATCTTCTCCACTTTAAAATTTTTATTAAGCATAATTTTACTTACTATATTATATCCTTAAGCTTAAGAGTTTCTCAAGCCTTATTCATTAAAACGATCAGATGTGGATCCAATTTTTTATTAGGCACTAATCCTCAAGCTTCTCCTGCCTTTTTTAATTTTTTATTTCTTATTCTTTTTCATTTTTTTTTCTTTTTCCTTTCTTTTCTCTTTTTCTTTTCTTTTTCAGGTAAGGATTACTATATCTGGATCGACTTTTAATGATTTTGAATCACACTCTTCCTTCCTTAAAGCAAAGAGCTCATATTTTTCTTTCACTTAAAAACATAATAATAGTTTTGAAAATTAATTTCAATAAAAGAAATTTAAGTTTTAAAATAAAAATCTAAATCTTCTAAATTTTAAAAAAATACAATTTTTCCTACTGAAGATAGTTACACTATATTTAGCATTTTCCACACTAAAAATTTTTAACTTTAAGTTTTTCTTCATTACTATAAATTTTAACTAAATTCTCTTACTTATTTCTATATTCAAAATTTTACTTCCCTAATATAACTTTACATACATTATCATTTTTCTTTAAATCAAAATCAAATTTATTTAAAGCACAATTGAGAACAAATAAATTTTTAAGTTCCTTAGAAAAATTTTCATCCCTCCCCCAAACTTAAATTTTTAATAAAATTAAAACATGTTAGCATCATATATAGATATTAGGAGGAATGAAAATTTAAAATAACATGCTTGCAAGAATTTTTACATCATAAATATGCAAGTACAAAAAATTAAAACATGAGTAAAAATTTAGATTGATCAAAATTTAATATTCTTAACTTATAGAGATTCATCTAACTTCTATGTAGTGGAGTATAAAAGCAAACAAACACACTAACAAACATACATGATTGCAACATAAGAAAAAATAACTGGTAGTAAATTGATAATTTTAAACTTGTAGCTTTTAAGTTTGGTTAGCTAGACTCTAAACCTTCATAAGATCTCAGAATAAGTTCAGCACGTGCTAATTAAATACATTAAACAACATAATTAACACAATTACTACCACACAAACATAATATCTACTCACAGAACACAAATACGTCACAGTAGGTGTACGAAACAAAACATAACAAATATGTCACAGTCTCAATAATAACAACTAAAAACACGACATAAAGTACATAACAAGTGCACTAACAACAATTCATAACAACACATACACTAAAAACTTCAAACAAAACCGGAGATCCAAACTAATCATCATTTTTCTCTTCATCATTATTGCCACTACTCCAAACAACTGCCGGTTCATATGGTGGATATCTAGGGTACTGAGGAAATACAACGTCTAGGTTACCTCTCATAAGGTTTTCCATAGCTAAACTAAATTCACACTCATAATCACTATGTCTCTTCATATACACATCCATATGCTCTTCAAATTGTTTTAAATTCAATACCTTATCTGCATTGTAGTTGATATTGTCCAAAATCTTTTGTAATAAATACGACTGAGAATCAGATCTAGAAGTTTGACCCCGTAATGTAGAAGCATGTGAAGTAGAAGCTCATGACGTCAAAGCAGCAAAACTACTAGAGAATCCACCCCTCCAACCAAAAATAGAACGATGTGAATAAGATTTCACCTTCACACTAGTAATGGACTTTAGTGGCTGTAAGATCTCCTCCCAGGTGTCAAATTTAACTTTAGCCTGCTTGCATAAGGAAAAGATCAAAGATGCAAATCCAGAACTTGCAGTAGTAGCAGCAACGACAGAATTGGTAATAACTCCATGAATCAAAGCTCCTATATCAATAGGCCTGAACCGTTGACTGCAATAGTTTAAGGTTGCTCAATCTTGAGTCACTTCACTGTTGAACTCACTTTTGGTTGATGTTTAGTTTTCCTCTTTAGTAGCCTAAGGTCTAGCCATAGGATTTTCTGTTGATTATTCCTAGAAAACTAGAAAAAAGAACCCTCACCATTAGAAATTCTAAACTCCTCTTTGCTCAACTTGAAGTTCCATATAGTGATCCTAACCTCTAGCACTTAGTAGTTGGGTCACTATGGGGGAGCTCAAGAAGAGTTCCTATAGGACTGTTGGACCTTATGGTTGACCCTGGGTGTTGGTCTAAAGCTAAGGCACTCACTACAATCACCTCACTCACAATCACTCACACATACAAATCCAAAATTTCCTTACCTCATGTAGATGGTCCACTAAACCCACTAGCCCTAGGATAGGGTTTGGCTAAGACCAGTACGTAGAGGACCCAAATGGGGTTTCCATTGGTCCATAACTTATTTATGGTGGTTGGCACCCCAACTCTACCAAAATGCCCAACTTAGCCTTTTGTCCCTAGACCCCAAATTGCCTAAATACCCTTGGGACCCTAAATTTGACAAAAAATCTCAAATTTACCCAAAATACCCAAATTTGTTCAAAGTCATTTCAAACCTTTTGAAAAAGCCTAAATTACCCAAAATCACAAAAAATTGCCAAATTACCAAAATGCCCCTCCTTAACCCAAAATTCCAAAAAATCCCAAAAATTCCCAAAATACTCCAAATATTCCCATTTTCAGTTTTCTCAACTACCACATAACCCAATTTGTCCAATTTGACCATTTTTGACCCAAACCCCCAAATTTCTCTTAAGGGTCCAAATCTCCTCAAATCCACCTCAAATGTTCATGAAATTGGCCCTCATCTCCCCCAATATCAATCCTAAGCTCAAATTCACCTTTAAAATGACCAATATAAACCAAATCCAAGCTCAATTGGCCCATTATTTGAGCCCAATTTTGATCCAAATCAAAAGCCCCAATTTTGGCCACATGACCTAATCTCACCCAATTAAAGTCATAGCCTACTAAATTTCCCACAATTCATGTTGAAAAATCTTCATAAAATTCCTAAACATCAAACTTGACCTTAAATTGGCCTTGGTGAAGCCTCAATTTCATTTAATTTTGACTTAAGTCCAAAAGCCCCAAATTTTGCCCCAAATTGGCTATGCCGCCAAATTTCACCAAATTGATTGCCTTAAGCCCAAAATTGGCACCCAATTTATGTTGAAAACTCTTTATAAAGTCCTTATTGACCATATTAAACAATCAATTTATACTTATCCCAAGGCTAGCCCAATCTAGACCCGTCTAGCTCAACATGCCCAAATTGACCAAATTCCAAAAATCCTTCAAATTGACCCTCCAATTGAACTCAAAATCCTTTCAATCCTTCACCAAAAATGTTCATTAAAATCATCTACATCAAATGAAGCAATCAATTTGGTCAATTGACATGGATAGTCTATCCCAAACTTTAAGTTTTGGTAATTTGAACCCACATTGGACCCATGCACTAAAATTAGCCTAACCACCCCAAAGTCACCAAATTAATGATTCCACAACCATTAGTTGGACCCTAGTGATCAAGCTAAACCCCATAAAATCACCTAATATAATACTTGGACCAAAGTTACCCTAAATCAAGGGATTTTGATTCCATATTTTCTTATGCCTGGATATTTTTTGCTAAAACTAAACCTCAACTCATTTAATTGCTTTGACATATTCTCCTGGCTCACCTGACTGCCTAGTCATCTCTCCTGGCCTGGCCGGCTGGCCTAGTGGACGGAAAACACCAAAACCTTGAGACACATCCTCCAAATCAAACCCATTTCAAACCTAGAGGCCACCTCATCCAAATAAAATGTTAGAGCCTCTCTGCCCTCCACCTAAGCATCACATTGCACCCCCTAATTTTCCATGAGAGCCACCCTTAAACCAATTTTTATAAAAGCTCCCCTCCACGACCATGGAAGGAGAGTTGAAATTTTCTCAGAGAGAGCTCACCAAATTACACACAAAGACTCTTTGAGACCTCATCAGCTCAAGCCAACCACTTTCCCCCACTGATTCCGACTGTGGAAGCTAAATTTTGAGCTTAAACTTCTGCCTAAAACTAGGAAAAAGCTCAATACACCTCCATAGTCCACCAAACTCAAATTAAAATTACCCACACCTTCACCATAATGAAATAAGGAGAAGCCCCATCAAATCCCCCTTCCACAGAGACCCTAACATACCTCTAGACCAATACTTAAAATCAAGCTTGGTCGAATTCATACCTAGACCTTTCACCACAGCAAGAGGCTCAATCCCTAGCCTCCTTGGACCCCAACGAACATGCCGAGCACCTCTAATCAAAGCTTCCCTTCTCAGAGCAAGGGGTATTGAACTCCTCCTCCTCCCGAGCCTATTTTGATTCTCCATTTGATTAGGCTTAATTTCATGGCATCTTAACCATATAGATATGTTCCTCTAATCTAGACGAGCATTTTTAAAAAAATTCATTCAATTTGGTTGAAAAATGAGGGAGATATCAAGCCTTAAAGATGGACGGTTCTTGGGCTAGGCCTTTGGGGATGATGATAGAGAGTCGTCTGATCGCGCGTTTATCTCATCAACAGATTAGATCAAGCTGGACAACGCTCCCTTACATGAACCACGGGCCTAGTCATCGCTGAGGTGGATGATAGCATCAAATAGGAGAACGCCACGTGGAGCTTCAGAGTTTCGTAGGATCTAGTCAGCGCCACACGTTTAAATAGATAAATAGGGATTTAAATAATTCACAAAATGCTCCTCAACTTCAAAAATTCATATTTTGGTGTAAAAAAATCATAAAAATAAAATAAAAATGTCATCTTGCTAAGTGAATAGAGGAAAACAATGTGGAAATAATTTGAGGTCCATTTAATGCATGTTTTATTTTTAATTAATTAAATACTGTTTTTAGTCTTTTGATTCTTCATGCATGTAGATATTTCACCAAGACTTGAAATTTTAGCATGCTGTTGCCTTTGTCTTAGAAAATATTCCCTGATTTTTCCAAAGTCAGAGATGATCTCTGGACAGAGATCCATATTTTTCAAGTTTATATCTATTATTTGCGTAAATTAATCATAATAATTAGCATGTTACTTAGAAAATTTCAAGAAAAATTTGGGAGGTTTGCTATGACCAGAAAACCCTTTAAAAAATATTTCATGGGTCAAGTCATTAAGAATGTACTTAATTTCCACCAACCTTAAAACACAAAGAAAATTAATTTTGGGTAATACAAACATCTAAATGACTTGATTTTTAATCTCCACTAAGATTCAAAGTTTAGAGAACTCCCCAAAAAAATTTCAAAACATTTGAAGCTCCTTTAATGACTCAAATTGATTTTTCAAGTTAAATGACATTTTTGCTACTAAAAAAATAATTTTTAATAATTAAAATATAACTAAAAAAATTATAAAAATTAGTTTTTGGAGTTCTATGTGATCAGAGAAATTTTCTAAAAATAAATTTGAAATCAAAATAAAAATTCCATTTTCAAGCTTATTTTTAATATTTAAATAATTAAAAAATGATAAAAATCACAAAAATAAAAAAAATTCATGAAAATATTCTAAATTGTTTTCTAAGTACTTAGGAACAATTGGAATCCTTTTCCTAATTTTCTAAATGAAGACATTGAATTTTAAAGCTTAAAGTAATTTTTTAAGGCTAAAAATGGATTTTCACCAAAATAATTCTAATAAATCAAAGAAAAATCAGAAAAATGTAACATTTGCTTCTCTAGGTTCTCGGACCTTAGGGGGATTTTTCAAAAACATAAAACTTAATTTTCAACTCTTAAAATGTTTTATAAACAATAAATGCTACAGAACTTAAAATAATTCTAATAATTCACAAAAAACTCAATAAATCATGAAATTTGTTCCAAATTGTTCTCTAATCCAAGTCTACCTCCAGTAAAACTTTCAAGATATTAAACTTTTCCTTGTTCAAGTTATGGAATTTTCTTTGAAAAATCTTATTTTTGCATAAAAATAATTATGTAAGTTAAATTAAATCTTGAAAAATCACATTTTCTCCTCTGATGTCTTAATTGACCCATGATTAAGATAAGATAAAAATTTCAAAGTCATTTGAATTAAATTTGACAAATTATGAAGTGGTAGAGCCTTAGGGGCAAAGGCGTATTTTGGAAGTTTAGCCTTAATTCAAAGAGGGAAAATGGTAACCTCTGATTTTAACTAATTCATTTGAATGATTGAAATACAAGGGGATTAATTTGTAGAAACCAATCTGACTTTTGTTAATTAAAGGATAAATTTGTAATTTTCTTAAAATATTAAAATTTGGAAGTCTAGTCAACCAATGATCCTAGACTTAGGGGTATAGTTTTGGGTGTTAATAACTCACTAATTTAGTACCCCTATTTGATATTCAAACGACTTTCAAAAATGAATCATCATCGTTTAAAATTCAATCACTTCCAAATATGACTAAGACATCCATCAAAACCTTAAGAGCTTAGTAGTGACCTAAGCTAAAACAAATTTGGTTAAATAAGGATTAAGTAAGTGAACATAATTAAAATTGAACATCTTTAGAACATTAAAAACCCAAATTAAAGCTGGCTAAATGTTTTTGATAGCACTAACTTGCCTCTTTGAGGGTCTTCACCCACATAATTTACAAATTAAATCACAAATGATAAACTACCCTACTCTTAGGGATAATTGAAACATCATTGTTCATTGAGCATTAAATGTATTTATAGGATGTATTATTAATCAACATAATAAGTTTAAATGAGCTCGAGACTTTTCATCAGGCGGTGAGAGGGAAGCATGGACCTGCTTCTTTTTCCAGATCTCTTGGATACCTCGAAGGTTTACTAAACTTAATATATTTTGCTTAACAAAAATCATCCTTAATCAAACTGCTAGGGACCCACCAAGATATGACCTACAGTTAGGTAGGTCACCAAAACTTTACTTTCTTGCTTCATATAAAATGCCCTAACATGCATTTTGAGTTTCAGGTGGTGCAACGAGAAGACTCGCTAGGTACGCTTTTATAGTTTGCAGTATTGTCTTTTCTTAAGCTTTCCACATTATGCTTACTTACCTGCATGTATGAACAAAATTTAAATTTGCATGCTAAACAACGATGTCACCCTGCATGAAAACTAAAACTATCAGGATAGCCACAAAACAAAAAAAAAACTAAAATCAACCAAGATAAAATTCACCCCCACGACATTCGAAATATAAAACAACTCAAAATTTAATCACAAACATCAAATAAAATCACAACTATAACTAAATTAAGACGTCTCTATCAGATGATCAGGAATCCCTCTGAGGAGGTAACCTACGGTTGCTAATGGGCTTCTCACGGTCTAAATGAAATTTTAGAACTCATTAAGTTGAGTTTAGCAAATTCATTTGGACTAAGTGAATCAAATAGAAAATAGTGGTACCAAAATGAGGGAACCATAGGATCCTAACCGGTGTCGCTCTAATCAGTTTTAATATGCCCCATAATATTTAAAGAACTACAACCATAGGGCCACCTAATTTGACATCATAACTGGACACCCTAGAAAACTTAAACTCGTCACGGCAAGGAGCTTGGAGCTAGCACGGTGAGTAGTCCGGCCATCTTCAACAGCAAAACATGTTTTCCCCAGCTAAACCATTCCTTACTTAGAATTAAACAACCAAGTCATAGGATTTCGAGGTTGTCTGCTTTTGCAACATAAATCCTCACCTCATTTTTAGGTTATCGTATAGCTCTGTTGTACAATATAAGACCTAACTCGTCTTAGGATTCCGAGGTTATCGTTCGTCATGACCTAAATCCTCACAACTTCTAAGCTTTTATTGTTCACACAAATGTAAGCCCTAACAAATAAAATTTATAAGATAAAACACTTATATAACTTCTCCTCAAAATTGAAGCCAAACCATAGGATAGACTGGGAAGTCACCAAGGTTCCTTCGGATCCATGACATCCTCTAGTTCTTCCTCATTTGGATTCCAAAGAAAAAATGCTCCAGACTTGAGCTAATCATATTTCACACCTCTCTGTCTGATCTCGTTGAACAGTCCTATCCTTTTAAGATGTAATTAACTATAGGGGCTTGCCCTTATAGAAAACTTTTCCGAACCCAGCTTAATAAAAACCCTATTTAATTCTTCATATTAAATAAGGGAAATTGTCGGCAAATAAAATTGTTTTGCAGACCAAACGGACGTCATACATTTATTAGTTTATTTGATCGAGTCTTACCCTCAAGTCTTGTGTTTATCCATCGGGATAGATATAGGGTTTGAGGTACAAAGCTCTTTCATTTAAACTATGAAAAATATGGGTCAGTTTGATTTCATATTTTTTTTAAATTTAAATCTTAAAACGTCCTTCCAAAGCAGGCGACAAGATTTCAATTCCGGTGATCGACAGCTTTTTACGGGCAACTCCCCAAACCAAAAATAGTGCCGACTTTCACTCAAATGATTTTTAGGTAGCAAACGAGCATAAATAAATTAATTTCATGCCTTTGTAGTGACGTTCATCTTTGAAGTAAAAAATTTTACTCTTCTTTCATTTGTGATCTTCCAAAAGCCCTCTTCCATCAGTCAAAGATGAAATAATCTCATCTAACTCCTCTTATGTAGGGCTATAGTTTAAATAAAAACACAAAGTACTCGGGCGCAATTGATAAAACTAATTAATTACCTTGGGGGAAAGAGGCACTGTCTTCCCCCTCACCATGACTCCTTCTTCATCAGCTTCAGGGAGATTTGCATAGAACTCCCACACAACAGAAATCACTGTGACAATAGAAAAATAACAGAACCTCTCCCACTGGCGGCGAACAATCAAATCTTCAACAGATGCTCACAGACTTTTAAAGCACCACTCAGGAATCAATTTTCTTGATTGCAGTGCATCACTGTATCGACCTAGGCTTTTGAACTGACAAACTTGGTTGAATTGAATGGTGCCTTACCCTTACTTCTCTTCATTCTTGGTGTCATTTCTAAAAATGTATATAATTAAAAATAAATTCCACATTCAACTCCAAATTACTATGAAATCTTTAAATATGGCAAGCCCTAGATCCATAATCACGAATGACGCAAGGAAGATGATGAAGAGAGGTGTGAAAATGGTGGTTTTGGACCAATTTTTCATTTAAAACCATTTGTAAACTGGTTTTTGTGAATCGGCGCTTAATCGTGAATGATTCGGTGCTTAGGCGTCTGTATCTTGGTTTAGCAATGTGTAAGTGCGAGCCTTGGCGCTTAGGTGTCAGGGCATAAATTTTGATTTTTTATTTAAGTGAAATGCACTTCTAACCTAAGTCAACCAACCCTACATGGTCTCATAACACTTTATATACAATTTCCTTCTCTTTTAACCCTCCTCTTACTCAAGATTCACCAATCTTAACTAATTTGATTCAACACACAATAACACAAAATTTCACACAAACAAAACATTTATATTAATTCACGAACGATTATAAAACTTTTTAAATACATAGGTTTTCAATCCAAATAGTCTTAGATGAGAAAATTCCTAATAAAAATACAAAACAATTATCACATAACAACATATTAAACACACTTAACATTAAACAAAGAATAAACACATAGACACAAAACTATGAACTTAATTCCATTCTCCAGTTAATGGAATGAATCCTGGCCTCACATTAGTCTCTCCTTCAACATTTGGAATGTATATCTAAAAGAACGGATGATGATTAATAACTCTAGTTGAATCTTCCTCAATCCACTTGTTCTTCAAAGACATAGTCTTGTCCTCTTCTTCTATAAAACTGGCATGGATAAATTGCATTTCAAGTTGCCATATGATATAGATGAGCATTAACTTTCATCACTTTTGCTTCAATTGAAGCCACATCAATCTCAATTTTAGCGATTTTCTCTGTTATCCCTTCAATACTAACAGCGAGGAAACCATTATATAACTCTTGCACACTCTGACTAATAAACTTCTTACTCATTACTTCCTCCTTCTTCTTCAAAGCACTCTCCCAAGATGACATTTTTCCAAAATATCTCTATTTCACTTAGGATTTAAGGTTTAAAAATCCTTACATAACCCTTCTATTTATAGGCTCCAAACTCTTCCTATAACTCCTAGGCACGTCTTAGAACTGTCTCCCACGTTTAAGCCAACCAAATCTCAGTTAAAACTTCTCAAAACTGAAATTCGCACATGTGTTTTTAATTGCCATGTTTAAGCGTTGGATATTGGCGCTTAGGCGCCACTGCTCAATTTAGCACAGGTCAACTTAACGTCCAATTACTCATTCTAACATGTCTAAGTCATCTTTAAAGGTCTTAGAATAATCACTAACTTAATATATAATAAAAAATACTACTAAAATTTTCTAAATCACACACAGCAACACAATAATAAAAACAAACACACAAATAACTATGGGTTAGCTCACACAGAGTGCTTGGTTTACGTCGTAAGCCCAACGTAACCAATGCTTATTCTGGTTGACCCAATATCATAAAATCATTTAATTTAAGTTGGTCACCTAAAAAGTAGGATTTTAGCCTGTGATCATTCACCTTAAATATTTTGTCAATTTTTGGATCTTTGATATCCACATCTACAGGGATAAACTTTCATCACAACAAATGGGTCCATTCACCTATACTTAAGTTTGCCTAGAAATAATTTTAACCTTGCATTATAAAGCAAAACTTATTGCCCTGGCTGAAAATTTTTATTAAGAGTCATCCGATCATGCCACATCTTCACTTTTCTTTTTAAATCTTAGCACTTTCATAAGATTCATTCCTAATTTCTTCAAGCTCATTTAATTGCAATATCCTTTTCTCACCAGCATCTTTTAAATTGTAATTAAACTCTTTAATTACCCAATATAATTTATGCTCAAGTTCAACTCGTAAGTGACAAGCTTTCCCAAATATTAGTCTGTATGGGGACATTCCTATATGAGTTTTGTATACAACCCTATAAGCCCACAAAGCATAGTCAAGTTTGACTGACCAATCCATTTTGGTTGGATTCATTAATTTTTCTAATATTCTTTTAATTTCATGATTGAATAATTCAGCCAAACCACTTGTCTGAGGATGATAAGCGGTAGCAATTCTATGGTTTATATGATATTTCCTTAATAACTTCTCCATTATTGCATTTCTGAAATGATTTCCCTCGTCAGTTATGATTACTCTCGGCATCCCAATTCTATAAAATATATTCATTCCTAAAAACATTGCAACACTTTGAGCATTACATCGAGGTAAAGCAACAACTTTTATCCATTTGGATACATAGTCTACTGCTAACAATATATATAAATTTGTGAAAGATGGTATAAATAGTCTCATGAAATCTAATCCCCAAACATCAAATATCTTAACTTCTAATTCATAATTGAGGGGCATCTTATTCCTCCTAGAAATATTGCATACTCGTTGAAATTGATCACAAGTTTTAATATAAGCGTTAACATCGCTAAAAAATGTAGGCCAATGAAATCAAGATTGTAAAATTTTTTATATTGTTTTATCAACACCAAAATGTCCCCCAAAATCAAAATTATGATTTTTTTGGATAGCTTCATAAGTTTCTTCTAAAGGCATGCATCTTTGAATAATTATATCCTTTCCTTGTTTATATAAAAATGGGTCATCCTAAAAATAAGTCTTAGCTTCAGATAGGAATTTCCTCTTCTGTTGGTATGTCATTCCATAGGGTATAATATCACTAACAATGAAACTCATAGTGTCGGCATACCATGGAACATGTCACTCATTAACATTGAACAATTCTTCATCTGGAAAATGTTCATTAATATCTTTTTCAAAATTAAGTGATTTCTCTAATTCAAGTCTGGACAAATCATAAGCAATTTGATTCTCAGCTCCCTTTCAATCTACTATTTCAAAGTCAAATTCTTGCAAAAGAAGAACCCATCTTATCAATCTTGGTTTTGCATCCTTCTTTTTCATTAAATATTTAATAGCAGAATGATCTGTATGCACAATACATTTAGTTCCAATTAAGTATGATCTAAATTTATCAAAAGCATATACTACTGCTAATAACTCTTTTTTAGTTGTGGTATAATTAATTTGAGCTTCATTAACAGTTCTATTAGTATAGTAGATAAATTTGAAAATATTATCATGTTTTTGTCCTAAAACAACTCCAATAGCATAATCACTAGCATCACACATCAATTAAAAGGTTTTTCCCAATCTGGTGAAACAAGAATTGGTACAGTGACTAATTTTTCTTTTAACAATTCAAAAGCTTTTAGGCAATCTTTATCAAAATTAAAAATTACATCTTTTTCAAGTAAATGACATAGAGGCTTAGCAATTTCTGAAAAGTATTTAATATGTCGCCTGTAGAATCTAGTACGTCCTAAAAAACTCTTAATTTCCTTCATACTTGTTGGGTGAGGTAAATTAACGATTACTTGAATTTCTACAGGGTCTACTTCCATACAATTTTCTGAAATTTGATGTCCCAAAATTATTCCTCCTGCTACCATAAATTAGTATTTTTCCCAATCAAGGACTAAATTTGTTTCTTCGCGGCGCTTAAGAACTTTTGATAAATGTTCTAATCATGATTTCAAATGAAGTTCCAAACATAAAAAATTCATCCATAAAAACTTCAATCCATTTTTCAATTAAATCACAAAAAATAATCACCATGCATCTTTGAAATGTTGCAGGTGCATTACATAAATCAAAGAGCATTCTTCTAAAAGCAAATGTACCATAAGGACTGGTAAAAATTATTTTCTGATCCTCAGAAGCTATTTGTATTTGGTGATAACAAGTATATCCATCCAAGAAAATAGAAGTATTTATGCCCAACTAGTTTATCCAACATTTGATCTAGAAAAGGTAGTGGAAAATGATCTTTCATAGTGATGAGATTTAATTTTCTATAATCAATACATATTCGTCATCCTGTGACTTGTCTTGTTGGTATCAACTCATTATGTTTATTTAAATTAACAGTCACTCCTCCTTTCTTAGAAACTCAGCGAATTGGACTAACCCATGCACTATCTGAAATATCATAGATAATTCCAGCATCTAAACACTTCAAAATTTTTTTCTTAACAACTTCTTTCATAATAGGATTCAATCTCTTTTGAGGATCAGCCTTGGGTTTGCAGTTCTCTTTCATATGAATTCTATGCATACAAATTCAAGGACTGATTCTTTTTATATCAGCAATTGTTCATCCAAAGGTTTTCTTATAACTCTTTAAACTTGACACTTGTTTTTATATCCTTCATATACTTAGCTTGGTGTTTGTTCTAGAGCTTTAACAAATAGAATATTAATTGTAAGCTTCTTAAAAATTTCCAAAAATTTTAAAAATTGCTTATCCAACATTTGTTGTCAAAGTATTTGAGGAAATGGAGGTTTTGGTTTTTCCAAATCAACTTTAAGTGGAGAAATAGGTCTCTCTAAACCATTTGGATCATCCTCTTTCAGTTCTTCAATCTCTTGTCTCTCTAGTTCAGTCTCTTTTTGAACTCTACCTTCCAATTCTCTTCTGCTTCTGAGTTGAACAACTTTTACTTGCTCTTTATTCTGGTCTTTTGGATTTACTTTTGTATTACTAGGAAGTGTTCCTTGAGATCTATTACTTCACATTCTTCTTACAAATCCTTCCTAATTCTTGAGCTTCTCCAGATCCCTTTCTCAACCTCCTTGATTTCATGTACCCAAAAACTAAGGAATGAAAATAAAAACTTTTTTTAATGCCATGAAATTCATTAGCACTAAAGCTAAAAAATAATAGATGGTTTCTTGATTTTTACGAAGTTGATTCCATAGTTAGGTTTGTTCCAACCAAGGGGAAGGGTAGAACGAGTGATCATTAATAGGGATTGGGAGAAATTTTATTATGAAACTAGGGTGGTCATTCTTCATATAGTTAGGGATTTTTTTTGTGAATCTAAAAGAGAAAGAGAGGAAAATATTTTTTGAGGGGGAAATAATTCAATATTAGTTACACTAAAATCAATTCACTCTTTGGCCTTTTAGATCTCTTGAATGATTACTTTTTAAATTTGATGTCCTCTAATTTTGAGCTAGATCACATCATTGGATATTTAACTCATCGTTGGGGTGAGTGGAAAATTTGTGATGAGAGAAAAAATAATTTTCTGGTTTCTGTCAGACTCTTACCTTCTATAAATCTTAGTGAGGTAATAAAAAATATAGTTGTTCTGAATTTTTGTATTTAGTGTNTTGAGCTAGATCACATCATTGGATATTTAACTCATCGTTGGGGTGAGTGGAAAATTTGTGATGAGAGAAAAATTAATTTTCTGGTTTCTGTCAAACTCTTACCTTCTATAAATCTTAGTGAGGTAATAAAAAATAGAGTTGTTCTAAATTTTTGTATTTAGTGGGGGTTGTCCATAGATGTAAAGGCCATGATAAGTAATTCCATTTTTAATATCCTTCAGGATGGATCTACCGTTAGGTTGGGACAAACTTCCATGATTCTTTCCCTCTTTTGGATAGTGGGAGTGGGTATGAGGATCATGAATAGCAGTTACATCCTTTGAAACCAATAACAAAGAAAAGCATTGGGACTTATAGTCAGACTTCTTTTGAGAGAGGAAAGAGTTCCTCAAGACCCACTTTATCTCGACCGCAACCTATTTCCCTTCAATCTTAGAGTGCTTAGAAAAAATTTCTCATGACTTTATCATTATGTAGTGAGAGTTACACGATCTTCTTGAGTACTCACACCACTATGCATAATNTGGGAGTGGGTATGAGGATCATGAATAGCAGTTACATCCTTTGAAACCAATAACAAAGAAAAGCATTGGGACATATAGTCAGACTTCTTTTGAGAGAGGAAAGAGTTCCTCAAGACCCACTTCATCTCGACCCCAACCTATTCCCCTTCAATCTTAGAGTGCTTAGAAAAAATTTCTCATGACTTTATCATTATGTAGTAAGAGTTACATGATCTTCTTGAGTACTCACACCACTACGCATAACAAAACAAGTACTAATTTGATTACTTTGCTCATTATCCTGCAGTAGAGCAGAAAATATTTCAACATAATCAATGGATGTGGGGACAGATCTGGTGATGTTCCTTACTCCTCCACCTTATAGACACTACAATGATATTGTGCAGCTGATGGAGAAGGATAAAGATGAGTAGGAAGAGGAGTAGCCTCACTTTGATGGATTGTTCCAATGTTACTTGGATTCTGCTATTTGGTTGAATTTTACTTTGTATTATTGATGGTTATGGTAGGACTAGATCTTGGATTGTTATTTTTGTGGATTATTATTTACTTATGTGATAGAGACATGACGTGATTTTTTTTTCTGTGAACACTTATATTTTTGAATTGATGTTCATATTTATTCATGCGGAGATTGTTGTTACCATTATGTTGTCTTTTGTTTACATTAGATTTAGTATGTTGTGATTATTTTTTTTATTATTGTTTATGTATCAATAATCATGAATCTTACCGGTTATACTTATTTTTTCTNCAACCATAGGGCCACCTGATTTGACATCATAACTGGACACCCTAGAAAACTTAAACTCGTCACGACAAGGAGGTTGGAGCTAGCATGGTGGGCAGTCCGGCCATCTTCAATAGTAAAACATGTTTTCCCTGGCTAAACCATTCCTTAGAATTAAACAACCAAGTCATAGGATTTTGAGGTTGTCTGCTTATGCAACATAAATCCTCACCTCATTTTTAGGTTATTGTATAGCTCTGTTGTACAATATAAGACCTAACTCGTCTTAGGATTTCGAGGTTGTCGTTCGTCACGACCTAAATCCTCACAACTTCCAGGCTATTTGTGTGATCATTTCACACAAATGTAAGCCCTAACAAATAAAATCTACAAGATAAAACACTTAAATAACTTCTCCTCAAAACTGAAGCCAAACCATAGGATAGACTGGGAAGTCACCAAGGTTCCTTCGAATCCACGACATCCTCTAGTTCTTCCTCATTTGGATTCTAAAGACAAAATGCTCCATACTTGAGCCAATCATATTTCACACCTCTCTGTCTGATCTCGTTGAACAATCCTATCCTTTTGAAATCTTTGAAGATAATATTTCCTGATTTTTATTGAAAGTTTTCTTAGGTGGCTTTGTTCATTTACTTATAGGAAACTTTTCTGGACCCAACTTAATATAAACCCTATTTAATTCTTCATATTAAATAGGGGAAATTATCGGCAAATAAAATTATTTTGCAGACCAAACGAACGTCATAATTTCTTAATTTATTTGATCGAGTCTTACCCTCAAGTCTTGTGTTTATCCTTCAGGATAGATATAGGGTTTCAGTTACAAAGCTCTTTCATTTAAACTATGAAAAATATGGGGTCAGTTTGATTTCATATTTTTTCTAAACTTAAATCTTAAAAGTCTTTCCAAAGCAAGCGACGAGATTTCAATTCCGGTGACCGACAACTTCTTACGGGCAACTCCCCCAAACCAAAAATAGTGTCGACTTTCACTCAAATGATTTTTAGGTAGCAGACGAGCATAAATAAATTAATGTCATGCCTTTGTAGTGACATTCAACTTTGAAGTAAAAAAGTTTACTCTTCTTTCATTTGTGATCTTCCAAAGCCCTCTTCCATCATTCAAAGATGAAATAATCTTATCTAACTCCTCTTATGTAGGGCTATAGTTTGAATAAAAACACAAAGCACTCGGGCGCAATTGATAAAATTGATTAATTACCTTGGGGGAAAAAGGCACTGTTTCCCCCCTCACCATGACTCCTTCTTCATCAGCTTCAGGGAGATTTGCATAGAACTCCCACAAAACAGAAATCACTGTGAAAATTGAAAAATAATAGAACCCCTCCCACTGGCGGCGAACAATCAAATCTTGAACAGATCCTCACTGACTTTTAAAGCACCACTCAGGAATCAATTTTCTTGATTACAGTGCATCACTGTATCGACCTGGGCTTTTGAACTTACAAACTTGGTTGAATTGAATGGTGCCTTACCCTTACTTCTCTTCATTCTTGGTCTCATTTCTAAAAATGTATAAAATTAAAAATAAATTCCACATTCAACTCCAAATTACTAAGAATCACGAATGACGCAAGGAAGATGATGAAGAGAGGTGTGAAAATGGTGTTTTCGGACCAATTTTTCATTAAAACTGTTCGCAAACTGGTTTTCATGAATCGGCGCTTAAGCATGAATGGTTCAGCGCTTAGGCATCTGTATCTTGGTTTAGCAGTGTGTAAGTGCGAGCCTTGGCGCTTAGGTGCCAGGGCTTAAATTTTGATTGTTTATTTAAGTGAAATGCACTTCTAGCCTAAGTCAACCAACACTACATGGTCTCATAACACTTTATATACTATTTCCTTCTCTTTTAACCCTCCTCTTACTCAAGATTCACCAATCTTAACTAATTTGATTCAACACACAATAACACAAAATTTCACACAAACAAAACATTTATATTAATTCACGAACGATTACAAACCTTTTTAAATACATAGGTTTTCAATCCAAATAGTCTTGGATGAGAAAATTTCTAATTAAAATACAAAACAATTATCACATAACAACATATTAAAAACACTTAACATTAAACAAAGACTAAACACATAAACACAAAACTATGAACTTAATTCCATTCTCCAGTTAATGGAATGAATCCTGGCCTCTCATTTGTCTCTCCTTCAACATTTGGAATGTATATTTGAATGAACGGATGATGATTAATAACTCTAGTTGAATCTTCCTCAATCCACTTGTTCTTCAAAGACATAGCCTTGTCCTCTTCTTCTATAAAACTGTTATGGCTAAATTGCATTTCAAGTTGTCATCCCATATGATCCAGATGAGCATTAACTTTCATCACTTTTGCTTCAATTGAAGCCACGTCAGTCTCAATTTTAGTGAGTTTCTTTGTTATCCCTTCAATACTAACAACAAGGAAACCATTATATAACTCTTGCACACTCTGACTAATAAACTTCTTACTCATTCCTTCCTCCTTCTTCAAATCACTCTCCCAAGATGACATTTTTCCAAAATATCTCTATTTCACTTAGGATTTAAGGTTTAAAAATCCTTACATAACCCTTCTATTTATAGGCTCCAAACTCTTCCTATAACTCCTAGGCACGTCTTAGAACTGTCTCCCACGTTTAAGCCAACCAAATCTCAGTTAAAACTTCTCAAAACTGAAATTCGCACATGTGTTTTTAATTTCCATGTTTAAGCGTCGGATATTGGCGCTTAGGCGCCAGTGCTCAATTTAGCACAGGTCAACTTAACGTCCAATTACTCGTTCTAACATGTCTAAGTCATATTTAAAGGTCTTAAAATAATCACTAACTTAATATATAATAAAAAATACTACTAAAATTTTCTAAATCACACACAACAACACAATAATAAAAACAAACACATAGATAACTATGGGTTACCTCCCACAGAGTGCTTGGTTTTATGTCGTTAGCCCAACGTAACCAATGCTTATTCTGGTTGACCCAATATCATAAAATCATTTAATTTAAGTTGGTCACCTAAAAAGTAGGATTTTAGCCTGTGATCATTCACCTTAAATATTTTGTCAATTTTAGGATCTTTGATATCCACATCTACAAGGATAAGCTTTCATCACAACAAATGGGTCCATTCACCTATACCTAAGTTTGCCTAGAAATAATTTTAACCTTGCATTATAAAGCAAAACTTATTGTCCTGGCTGAAAATTTTTAGTAAGAATCATCCGATCATGCCACATCTTCACTTTTCTTTTTAAATCTTAGCACTTTCATAAGATTCATTCCTAATTTCTTCAAGCTCATTTAATTGCAATATCCTTTTCTCACCAGCATCTTTTAAATTGTAATTAAACTCTTTAATTGCCCAATATGATTTATGCTCAAGTTCAACTGGTAAGTGACAAGCTTTCCCAAATATTAGTCTGTATGGGGACATTCCTATAGGAGTTCTAGATGCAGCCCTATAAGCCCACAAAGCATAGTCAAGTTTGACTGTCCAATCCATTTTGGTTGGATTCATTAATTTTTCTAATATTCTTTTAATTTCATGATTGAATAATTCAGCCAAACCACTTGTCTGAGGATGATAAGCGGTAGCAATTCTATGGTTTATATGATATTTCCTTAATAACTTCTCCATTATTGCATTTCTGAAATGAATTCCCCCGTTAGTTATGATTACTCTCAGCATCCCAATTCTATAAAATATATTCATTCCTAAAAACATTGCAACACTTTGAGCATCACATNTATATATGTGAAAGATGGTATAAATAGTCTCATGAAATCTAATCCCCAAACATCAAATATCTTAACTTCTAACTCATAATTGAGGGGCATCTTATTCCTCCTAGAAATATTGCATACTCGTTAAAATTGATCACAAGTTTTAATATAAGCGTTAACATCTGTAAAACTTGTAGGCCAATAAAATCAAGATTGTAAAATTTTGTATATTGTTTTATCAACACCAAAATGTCCCCAAAAATCAGAATTATGACATTTTTGGATAACTTCATAAGTTTCTTGTAAAGGCACATGTCTTTGAATAATTATATCATTTCCTAAAAATAAGTCTTAGCTTCAGATAAGAATTTCCTCTTCTGTTGGTATGTCATTCCATAGGGTATAATATCACTGACAATGAAACTCACAGTGTCGACATACCATGGAACATACCACTCATTAACATTGAACAATTCTTCATCTGGAAAATGTTCATTAATCTCTTTTTCAAAATTAAGTGGTTTCTCTAATTCAAGTCTGGACAAATCATAAGCAATTTGACTGTCAGCTCCCTTCCTATCTACTATTTCAAAGTCAAATTCTTGCAAAAGAAGAACCCATTTTATCAATCTTGGTTTTGCATCCTTCTTTTTCATTAAATATTTAATAGCAGAATGATCTGTATGCACAATACATTTAGTTCCAATTAAGTATGATCTAAATTTATCAAAAGCATATACTACTGCTAATAACTCTTTTTTAGTTGTGGTATAATTAATTTGAGCTTCATTAAGAGTACTATTAGTATAGTAGATAACTTTGAAAATATTATCATGTTTTTGTCCTAAAACAGCTCCAATAGCATAATCACTAGCATCGCACATCAATTCAAAGGTTTTTCCCAATCTGGTGAAACAAGAATTGGTACAATGACTAATTTTTCTTTTAACAATTCAAAAGCTTTTATGCAATCTTTATCAAAATTAAAAATTACATCTTTTTCAAGTAAATGACATAGAAGCTTAGCAATTTCTGAAAAGTCTTTAATATGTCGCCTGTAGAATCTAGTACATCCTAAAAAACTCTTAATCTCCTTCACACTTGTTGGGTGAGGTAAATTAACGATTACTTGAATTTCTACAGAGTCTACTTCCATACCATTTTTTGAAATTTGATGTCCCAAAACTATTCCTCCTGGTACCATAAATTAGTATTTTTCTCAATTAAGGACTAAATTTGTTTCTTCACGATGCTTAAGAACTTTTGATAAATGTTCTAATCATGATTTCAAATGAAGTTCCAAACACTGAAAATTCATACATAAAAACTTCAATCCATTTTTCAATTAAATCACAAAAAATAATCATCATACATCTTTGAAAAGTTGTAGGTGCATTACATAAACCAAAGGGCATTCTTCTAAAAGCAAATGTACCATAAGGACTGGTAAAAATTATTTTTTTGATCCTCAAGAGCTATTTCTATTTGGTGATAACCAGTATATCCATCCAAAAAAATAGAAGTATTTATGCCCAACTAGTTTTTCCAACATTTGATCTAGAAAAGGTAGTGGAAAATGATCTTTCATAATGACGAGATTTAATTTTCTATTATCAATACATATTCATCATCCTGTGACTTGTCTTGTTGGTATCAACTCATTGTGTTCATTTAAATTCATAGTCACTCCTCCTTTCTTAGGAACACAACAAATTGGACTACCCATGCACTATCTGAAATACCATAGATAATTCCAGCATCTAACCACTTTAGAATTTTTTTCTTAACAACTTATTTCATAATAGGATTCAATCTCTTTTTAGGATCAGCCTTGGGTTTGTAGTTCTCTTTCAGATGAATTCTATGCATACAAATTCAAGAACTGATTCTTTTTATATCAGTAATTGTCCATCCAAAGGCTTTCTTATAACTCTTTAAACTTGACACTTGTTTTTATATCCTTCATATACTTTACATAGCTTGGCATTTGTTCTAGAGCTTTAGCAAATAGAATATTAATTGTAAGCTTCTTAAAAATTTCCAAAAAATTTAAAAATTGCTTATCCAACGTTTGTTGTCAAAGTCTTTGAGGAAATGGAGGTTTTGGTTTTTTCAAATCAACTTTAAGTGGAGAAATAGGTCTCTCTAAACCTTTTGGAGCGTCCTCTTTCAGTTCTTCAATCTCTTGTCTCTCTAGTTCAGTCTCTTTTTAAACTCTACCTTCCAATTCTCTTCCGCTTCTGAGTTGAACGACTTTTACTTGCTCTTTATTCTGGTCTTTTGGATTTACTTTTGTATTACTAGGAAGTGTTCCTTGGGATCTATTACTTCACATTCTTCTTACAAATCCTTCTTAATTCTTGAGCTTCTTCAGATCCCTTTCTCAACCTCCTTGATTTCATGTACCCAAAAACTAAGGAATGAAAATAAAAACTTTTTTAATGCCATGAAATTCATTATCACTAAAGCTAAAGAGTAATAGATGATTTCTTGATTTCTAAGAAGTTGATTCCATAGTTAGGTTTGTTCCAACCAAGGGGAAGGGTAGAACGAGTGATCATTAATAGGGATTGGGAGAAATTTTATTATGAAACTAGGGTGGTCATTCTTCATATAGTTAGGGATTTTTTTTGTGAATCTAAAAGAGAAAGAGAGGAAAATATTTTTTGAGGGGGAAATAATTCAATATTAGATACACTAAAATCAATTCACTCTTTGGCCTTGTAGATCTCTTGAATGATTACTTTTTAAATTTCATGTCCTCTGNGTGATAGGGATTTCTGAAAAGAAAAAGATGAGTTATTCTCTAAAAATTGGCCCTAAAAATAGTATTATCTACCGATATATTAATTACTTTGGACTTAGTTGAATATTAGATTAATATAAAATTGATAAGATAATCATATAAAACTAATTTCTACTAAATTAAAATAAATTGATTTTAAGTTACCAATTCATGACCTGCNGTGATAGGGATTTCTGAAAAGAAAAAGATGAGTTATTCTCTAAAAATTGGCCCTAAAAATAGTATTATCTACTGATGTATTAATTTCTTAGCACTTATTTGAATATTAGATTAATATAAAATTGATAAGATAATCTTATAAAACTAATTTCTACTAAATTAAAATAAATTGATTTTAAGTTGCCAATTCATGACCTATAAACTCTTAAGTTAAGTTAGGGTAGTATTAAAATTTTAACTTGTGAAGAGGGTTGTGATTCAATAGCATTATAAATGTAAAATAAGAGATATTAATCATCAATAAAAGATGGAAAGGGGAAATCGAAAAACAAAAACCAACAAGAGAAAAAAAAATAGAAAGATTCATATTAAGAAAAATAAATCAAGAAGTTTTGAGGAGAAGTTTGAGGTAGCACCCTTATTAAAATTGGTGTTGATTCCTTTCTTTAGAGTTAAAAATTCAATTTCTTCTCTAACTTAAGTTAGAAATTTTATGTTCATAGAAATGAAAACTAGAACAAGATGACTTAATTGATATGAATATTATATTAGTTAATCTTCGTATGAGTGCCTTTCGATGAATATATAGATTTTCATCACTTTTTTTGAGGACATGTAGTTAGTGGGAAAACTTTAAAGATTCACTATGAATTAAATTGCATGTCTACCTTTAGTTACGTACATTATCTCTTTAATTATGGAGCATTAGATATTTAACCACTTTGTACCAAAAAAATTTACAATATTTTAATTTTAAATTTTGAAATTAGTAGAGGGCAAGTAATATTTAAGTTTGGGTGATTTTGATGTGCATATGAACTGTACTTATTTAGGTTATTATTTTAATCCATTTTAAGTTTATTTTGCATGTTTAGAAGGTATTTGTGAAGTGTTTAACATGATTTAGGGTTAGAGATTCATTGAAGCTGAAGAACAAGTAATAAAGGCTAACACTTGGCCCAATGCCTAGGCATCGAAGTCAAGAGCACAGGTGCCTGAGGTGCTCAAATTCATCCAAAATGTAGAGAATGTCGGAAGTAGTCACCACGATAGTTGTGCTAGAGGTGGGAAGTAGGCATCGCGATAGCTACACCTAGTTCCTAAGCACCCAAATCTCTAGAGATTTATCTAGAGAAAGTATAAATTATGTGTCATCACTGTAGCACCCAATCACCAATGACCAGTGCCAAAATGCCATAGACCAACACGTAGGTACTAGTTCACGTGGATTGGTGGTTTTTGTGGTTCATAAGCAATTTTTTGTGATGGATTACTTGAATACCATTTTGGCTGAATGGAGAATGAGTTTTAACATATTCTAAATGTAGAGAAGAAAGAACAAAAGCAAGAGGAGAAGATTCAAGAAGCAATTTAGTGGTTTTTTTTAATTTTTTTGTATGATTGACAACTATCATTTGGATTTTTGTGAGTGATGCTCAACTTAATTTTTATATGGCATTGATTTAACCTTTAAATCTTAATTTACTTTTTACTTGACAAATAAAGATGCTAAAACTTAATGTAAACTTTGAGATTCGGGAGAATTCTTAGTGGAACGATTAGGCTAACCATATTACTTTATGGTTATTGAGATATTGTCTCTAGATTTTTGCAATTATTTAGGAAGAAATGAATTTTTTGCCTATCCACTAGATTTAGGAAACTAAAATAGTTGTAGCAAACATTCTAAGACACCCAAGAGGAGATAAGAAAGAGTGTTGCTCCTGATTGACAGTTATCATTTTAATCACTCATCTAAATCTTAGTTGTTGCATAAGTAATTCAAGTGAGAATTTACTTGCACCAAAAAACTCTCTTGAAATGCTTATTACTTTAGCTTAGGTTTTAATAATTTAGAAATTAAAATTAGTCACTTTTAAAAATACCAAAACTTCAAACATTTAAGCTAGGTTCAAAACCAATAGGCTAGAAGTTTTTCACTTTATAATTTAACTCACTCGAAAATATACATGGATTTTGATCTATGATACACCTAAAATATAGAGTATTTTTAGACATATTTTTATACCTATTTTTTAGATATTGAGCATTAATGGAAGGTATTTGTGTGTGTTTCTTTCAGGTATAAGTAAAAAAGGTGAAAAATGCTAAAATGAGTGAAAAATGATCAAGTTTGGAGCAAAAATACAAAAATAGTGCAAAAGTATTTTGGCGCCTAAGCGCCAGAACCGGCGCTTACGTGTTGGTGAAATAGAGAAGGTTGCGCCTAAGTGCCAAAGGCCTCACGCTTAAGTGTCAGTGACAGTTACTTGACGGGTTAATTCATTTTAACAAATTTTGAAGGGACATTTGAGGCACCTATTGGTTAAAATGGGTGGTTATAACCACCAAGGATGAAAATATAATTAACTGACTTGTGAAAGGAGGCATCACTTGGTAAATACATCAAATCATGACACAATTTTGAAGAGATTCCAATGCACCTCTTGGAAAATTATAAAAGAAGGAAGTCAAGACTTTTAGAGGAGTCCTGAAAAAGAGTCCTGAAGTGTTCTAAAAAGTTCTTGATGAAGTTTGTGGAGAAGTTTTTGGAGAAAATTTCCGGCACCACAAATTTATTTTTTCTTTTGTTTTTAATTTTATTTTGAGAGTTAAGAGTGTTTTAAGGGAGAAGAGATTCAAAGGAACTTCAAGAGTTTAGTGGAGGATTTGAGATAAGTTTTTATCTTTTTTTTTAACTACAAGAGAGATTCAAAGGAACTTCAAGAGTTTGGTGGAGGATTTGAGATAAGTTTTTATCTTTAGAGATTCAAAGGAACTTCAAGAGTTTGGTGGAGGATTTGAGATAAGTTTTTATCTTTGTTTCTAAACAATTCAAAGGAACTTCAAGAATTTGGTGGAGGATTTGAGATAAGTTTTTATCTTTGTTTTAAACTACTTTTGGTTTTAATCGAGGCTTCTTGTTGGTTTGACAATAATTTTTACTTTTAAACTCAAGTGTGGTTTTGTTTTTTCCAAGGATTCGGAGTAGTTTTCTTTATCTTTCTCCTTAAAATGATAAGTATTTAAAGTGTTGGATGGAAGTTGTGGAGATTATTAATCCNTTGTGATTCAATAGCATTATAAATGTAAAATAAGAGATATTAATCATCAATAAAAGATGGAAAGGGGAAATCAAAAAGAAAAAAAAACCAACAAGAGAAAAAAAATAGAAAGATTCATATTAAAAAAAATAAATCAAGAAGCTTTGAGGTATCACCCTTATTAAAATTGGTGTTGATTCCTTTCTTTAGAGTTAAAAATTCAATTTCTTCTCTAACTTAAGTTAGAAATTTTATGTTCATAGAAATGAAAACTAGAACAAGATGACTTAATTGATATGAATATAATATTAGTTAATATTCGTATGAGTGTCTTTCGATGAATATATAGATTTTCATCACTTTTTGTGAGGACATGTAGTTAGGGGGAAAGCTTTAAAGATTCACTATGAATGAAGTTGCATGTCTACCTTTAGTTATGTACATTATCTCTTTAATTGTGGAGCACTAGATATTTAATCACTTGGTACCACAAAATTTTACAATATTTTAATTTTAAATTTTGAAATTAGTAGAGGGCAAGTAATATTTATGTTTGGGTGATTTTGATGTGCATAGGAACTGTACTTATTTAGGCTATTATTTTAATCCATTTTACGTTTATTTTGCATGTTTAGAAGGTATTTGTGAAGTGTTTAACATGATTTAGGGTTAGATATTCATTAAAGCTGAAGAACAAGTGAAAAAGAATAACACTTGGACCAATGCCTAGGCATCGAAGTCAAGAGCACAGGTGCCCGAGGTGCTCTAATTCTTCCAAAATGTAGAGAATGTCAGAAGTAGTCACCACGATAGCTGCGCAAGAGGTGGGAAATAGGCATCGCGATAGCTGCACCTAGTTCCTAGGCACCCAAATCTCTAGAGATTTATCTAGAGAAAGTATAAATTATGTGTCGTCACTATAGCACCCAATCACCAATGACCAATGCCAAAACGCCATAGACCAACACGTAGGTACTAATTCACGTGGATTGGTGGTTTTGGTGGCTCATAAGCAATTTTTTGTGATGGATTACTTAAATACCATTTCGGCTGAATGGAGAATGAGTTTTAACATATTCTAAATGTAGAGAAGAAAGAACAAAAGCAAGAGGAGAAGATTCAAGAAGCAATTTAGTGGTTTTTTTAATTTTTTTGTCTGATTGACAACTATCATTTGGATTTTTGAGAGTGATGCTTGACTTAATTTTTATATGGTATTGATTTAACCTTTAAATCTTAATTTAATTTTTACTTGACAAATAAAGATGCTAAAACTTAATGTAAACTTTGAGATTCAAGAGAATTCTTAGTGGAAAGATTAGGCTAACTATATTACTTTATGGTTATTGAGATATCGTCTCTAGATTTTTGCAATTATTTAGGGAGAAATGGATTTTTTGCCTATCCACTAGATTTAGGAAACTAAAATAGTTGTAGCAAACATTCTAAGACACCCAAGTGGAGATAAGAAAGAGTGTTGCTCCTTATTGGCAGTTATCATTTTAATCACTCATCTAAATCTTAGTTCTTGCATAAGTAATTCATGTGAGAATTTACTTGCACCAAAAAACTCTCTTGAAACGCTTATTACTTTAGCTTAGGTTTTAATAATTTAGAAATTATGATTAGTCACTTTTAAAAATACCAAAACTTCAAACATTCAAGCTAGGTTCAAAACCAATAGGCTAGAAGTTTTTCACTTTATAATTTAACTCACTCAAAAATATACACGGATTTTGATCTATGATACACCTAAAATATAGAGTATTTTTAGACATACTTTTATACCTATTTTTGAGATATTGAGCATTAATGGAAGGTATTTGTGTGTGTTTCTTTCTGGATAAAAGTAAAAAAGGTGAAAAATGCTAAAAGGAGTGAAAAATGATCAAGTTTAGAGCAAAAATGCAAAAATAGTGCAAAAGTATTTTGGCGCTTAAGCATAAGAACCGGCGCTTACGTGTTGGTGAAATAGAGAAGGCTGTGCCTAAGTGCCAAAGGCCTCGCGCTTCAACGTCAGTGACAGTTACTTGACGGGTTAATTCATTTTAACGAATTTTGAAGGGACATTTGAGGCACCTATTGGTTAAAATGGGTGGTTATAACCACCAAGGATGAAAATATAATTAACGGACTTGTGAAAGGAGGCATCCCTTGGTAAATACATCAAATCAGGACACAATTTTGAAGAGATTCCAATGCACCTCTTGGAAAATTATAAAAGAAGGAAGTTAAGACTTTTAGAGGAGTCCTGAAAAAGAGTCCTGAAGTGTTCAAAAAGTTCTGGAAGAAGTTTGTGGAGAAGCTTTTGGAGAAAATTTCAGGTACCACAAATTTATTTTTTCTTTTGTTTTTAGTTTTAGAGTTAAGAGTGTTTTAAGAGAGAAAAGATTCAAAGGAACTTCAAGAGTTTGGTGGAGGATTTGAGATAAGTTTTTATCTTTGTTTTAAAATACTTTTGGTTTTAATCGAGGCTTCTTGTTGGTTTGACAATGATTTTTACTTTTAAACTAAAGTGTGGTTTTGTTTTTTCCATAGATTCTGAGTAGTTTTTTTTATCTTTCTCCTTAAAATGATAATTAATTAAAGTGTTGGATGGGAGTTGTGTAGATTATTAATCTTTAATGTTGGAAGAAGTTATGATGATTTAATTACATATACTTCATTTACTTCTTGATTTGGCCCATCTAGATGTTAAAATTTGTTGTGAGAACATGTAAGAATTGGGCTAGTATTATCTTAGTCAACAATTGGAAAGAATCACATGAGATTGTATGAATGAGAATGTAGTTCATATGATTAAGTGCCAATAAATAGGGAAATCGTCTTTGAAGGGTGTAGAGTTAGAGGACTTTAGAGTGACAGGCTAAAACCCCCAACTTGGTTTATTATTTTAGGTTTTGATACAAGAGGTTAGCTCCCCAGGTGGAGGGAACCAAGGGAACTCTAAAGTGAGAGCTAGTATCTTCCTTGCCTAACCGGTCTTCAGAACTATTCAAACTTTAAATTAGCCAATGTTCTTTATAGAATCTATAGTAAGGTTAAAGAATAATATTGTTCATATTTGACACAACACAATTTAAATATTTCCACAACAAAATTCCTCTACTTATTACTCATTCATGATAAGGAGAAAGATATTTCATATTCAGTGCTTTTCTTTTACATAAACTCAAGTTATCTTTAATAAGTTTTTATTTCATTTTCAAACATTAAAAATACCAAAAAGAGTTTAAATTTTATTCCTGTGATAAAAATTATAGTTTAAGAATTTGTCTTTTTAAAGTAGAAAGTTTGTTACTTTAATTATCGCATATTGTGAACAATCGTTGTAGGTTTAATATTCGTGGCTTAATAAAAAAGTATTATATTACTTGATAATGATACGTATACTTGCGTAGTATCCAAATATATATTAAGTTAAAAAGTTAAATTCTTATTTTCTCTAGGATCAAGTTTTTTGTATTGTTGCAATATAAGGAAAGATAAGTGAAAATATAATCAAATACTTTGTTATACTGTTGCATATAAACAATCGGGATCATGTTTTTGGCGCCGTTGTCGGGGATTGACTGAAAGCAAATTTCTATTTTTGAATGCCTTATTAAGAATATCTTATTATAGTATTTTATTTATAAAGTATTTTTGTATGTTTTATTTTATTTTATTTTATTGTCAGTGTATGCGTAGTTCTGGTTCTGAAGGACTAGTGTCCTACAATTTTGAATTAGAAAGAACTATTAAGGAAATCAAAAAAAGCAAAAAAAAATAAAAATTTTGAAAAATCTAAAAAAATTACATAAATGACAGATTAAAATAATCAAAATGCTGAAATTCATTAAGAATTAAGACCATTAAGAGACTATGTCAACCCCACGATAGATGAACTTCATTGTATTATTCAAAAACCTAATGTAGTGGCTAATTCATTTGAGCTTAAACATATTATTATCCAAATGGTATCAAAGAATGAGTTTGGGGGATCACCAATTGAAGATCCAAATTTACATCTTGCCAATTTTCTAGAATTATTCGCTACATTTAAATACGATGGTGTATCAGATGATGTCATAAGACTTAGATTATTTTCTTTCTCACTAAGGGATAAAGCTAAGAAGTGGTTGCATTTGTTAGCACCTGGATCTATCAGAACTTGGGGTGATTTAGCACAAAAATTTCTTGCTAAATATTTTTCACCAAATAAAACTATGAAGCTTAGAAATGATATTACATCTTTTAATCAGTTTAAGGGTGAATCTATTTATGAAGCATGAGAATGATTTAAAGATCTCCTTAGAATGTGTCCACACCATGTTGTACCAGATTGGTTAATAAATTAAATTTTTTATAATGGATTAAATGGGTCTCTTAGATCTATTATTGATGATGTTGCTAGTGGTTCATTGATGTCAAAACCATTTCATGACGCTTATGCTTTAATTGAAGAAATGGCTATGAATAATTTTAAATGGCCTTTTGAGATGGTAAATCTTAAAAAAGTTGCCAATATTCATGAATATGATGCATTTACTATGTTAGCAAATCAAGTTGCTGCATTTTCAAGGAAGTTAGATCAATTTGGAATGATTTTTTCTAAACCAATTTTCATGATTGAAGAAAATTCATTAGGTGAAATGGTAGATTCTCAAGCATTATTAGAAACTTTTAATGCTATAAATAACAAGCAAAATAACCCATATTCAAATTATTATAACCCAAGTTGGAAGAACCATCCTAATTATAACTGGAACAAACTTCAGGTGGTAATAACTAGCAACGAGAGAACAACCAAGTAAACTCATTGGGAAACTGAAGCAACCAAGGGAATAATAATAATAGATCTACCTATCCTCCAAGTTTTAACAGTAACCCACAATTTAAGGAGAAGAAGTTATCTATAGAAGAAGTGGTGTTACAAATGATAAATCAGTTACAAAGTCAAGGAGCTAAAATTAGAAATATTGATAATCAACTTGGACAAATAGCAAATTCATTAAGTAATAGATCCCAAGGAACACTTCCTAGTAATACTGAAACAAATCTGAAAGACCAAAATAAAGAGCAAGTAAAAGCCGTTCAACATAGAAGCGAAAGAGAGTTGTAAGGCAGGGTTCAAAAAGAAATTGAAGTAGAGAGAGAAGAAATTAAAGAAATAAAAGAGGATGCTCTGAAAGGTTCAGAAAGACCTATTTATCCACTTAAATTTGATTTAGAAAGACCACCATAACCATTTACTCAGAGGTTTCGTCAACAGAAGTTGGATAAGTAATTTTCAAAATTTCTAGAAATTTTTAAAAAGCTTAGATCTAATATTCTATTTGCTGAAGCTTTAGAACAAATGTCAAGCTATGTAAAGTTTATGAAGGATATTATTAATAGGAAAATGAAGTTTGAATATAATGAGGTTTTCACACTTAGTGAGGAGTGCGGTGCTATAATTCAGAAAAAGCTTCCTGAAAAAGCTTAAAGATCTTAGTAGCTTTACTATTCCATGTGCAATAGGAGACATATTTTATTTTATGTGATTTAGATGCAAGAATTAACTTTATGCATTATCAATATTTAAAAGATTTGGATTAGGAGAAATAGCCCTTACTACTGTAACTCTGCAGTTAGGAGATCGTTCGATGACATACCCTAAAGAAGTTATAAAAGATGTTCTAGTGAAAGTGGATCGATTTATCTTTCCTGTTGATTTCATTGTGCTGGATATGGATGAGATAAAGAGATACCTATCATTTTGGGGAGAACTTTCCTAGCAACAGGAAGAGCAATGATAAATGTGCAGATGAGGGAATTAATAATGTGCGTCAATGATCAAACAAATACTTCCAATATTTCAAGATCAATGAAATATCCTGCAAAAGGTAGAGATGATGAATGCTATAAAATGGTTGTCATAAGATATCTGAGTGACTATCATTTCAAAACTAATTATGAAAAGAAATATGAAGTAAAAGATTCAGAACATGAATAAGAAGAGGAATTAGATCAACTTGAAGATCTTCATAAGGAAGATTCAAACTATGTTTGAAAAAGTTTTAAAATTTTGGACACCATAGAAAAAAAATAAATCATTTTGTCCATCAATAGAAAAACCTCCTAAACTTGAGTTGACGTTACTTCATGAACATTTGAAGTACGCCTTTTTTGGTGATTCCTCTACTTTACCAGTTATAATTTCCTCAAAGTTAGCGATGGAAAAAGAAGAAAGATTGATGAAAATATTGAAAAGTTTTAAGAAAGCCTTTGGATGGATAATTACTGATATTAAAATGAATCAGTCCTTAATTTGTATGCATAGAATTCATATGGAAGAGAACTGCAAACCCAGAGCTGATCCTTAAAGGAGATTGAATCCTATTATGAAAGAAGTTATTAAGGAAGAAATTTTAAAGTGGTTAGATGATGGAATTATCTATTCTATTTCAGATAGTGCATTGTTTAGTCCAATTCATCGTGTTTCTAAGAAAGGAGGAGTAACTGTGAATGTAAATGAACATAATGAATTAATACCCACTAGACAAGTCACAGGGTGGTGAATTTGCATTTATTATAGAGAATTAAATCCCGCTACAAGGAAAGATCATTTTTCACTACCCATTCTAGATCAAATGTTGTATAGACTAGCAAGGTATAAATACTTTTATTTTTTGGATGGATATAATGGTTATCACCAAATATAAATAACTCCTGAGGATCAAGAGAAAACAACATTTACCAGTCCTTATGGTACATTTACTTTTAGAAAAATGCCCTTTTGGTTTATGTAATGCCCCTGCTACATTTCAAAGATGTATGATGGCTAGTTTTTGTGATTTAATTGAAAAACGGATGGAAGTCTTTATGGATGATTTTCAGTGTTTGGAACTTCATTTAACTCATGTCTAGAACATTTATCTAAAGTTCTCAAATGCTGTGAAGAAATAAATTTAGTCCTTAATTGGGAAAAATGCTAGTTTATGGTAGCAACAGGAATTATATTAGGACATCAAATATAAGAAAATGGTATGGAAGTAGATCCTGCTAAAATTCAAGTGATCGCTAACCAAAAGAAAATATGTTGAGATTTTCATACTTATTTTATACTGTTTTTAATGATATTATACTTTAAAGAAAGGTATTTTTGATGTTTTGTTGCATGAATGATGAAATAGGGTCATTGGAGCAACAATATGCAAAAATAAGCGAATTTGGAGCAAAAAAGACCAAAATGTGAAGAATTGAACTAGGGAACCGGCGGTCAAATTTTCCCGAGACTCAAGAATTAATTCATTAAGAAGGTCCACAGACGGCGCCCTTGAGGCCACCGACGGCGAGCTCGGCGGTTATGTGCAACCAGGGTTCAAATGAGGACAAATTTTGAAGGGATGCTTAGGCAACTCTTGGGAAAGCTCATCACAACTTTAAAAGAATATTTTGGCCAAAAATTTGAGAGGTCCTAGATGTTAGAATGGTCCTAAAGAGAGGGGAGACTCAAAATTGAAGTGTGAAACAAGTGTAGAGAGTCTAAATTGTGAAGAATTCTTTGAGAGATTGTAACAGTGGAGGGAAAGTGAGAGATTTCTTCCTCCTTACCGCTTCAAAGAAGAATTTTGTGTGCTGTAAAGAATGGAAAAGATTCAGAGGAACTTCGAGTAGTTTTCTTGGGGAGAAATTAGAGATAAGTTTGTATTAGTAGTTTGTATGACTTTGATTTTATATATGAATTCCGAGTTTTGTTGTGTTTTCCTCATGAGTATATGAATTCTGAGTTTTGTTGTATTTTCTCCATGAGTTCTGAGTAGTTTTCTCTGTCTTTCTCATTGTCTTATTTGTTGTGTTTTCCCCATGAGATATGAGTAGTTTTCTTTGTCTTTCTCCTTGTCTTGAGATTTTTTGTGTTTTTCCCATGAGATCTGAGTAGTTTTCTCTGTCTTTCTCCTTGTCTTGAGATTTGCATGGTGATTTGAATTGGTGAAGCCATGAAAATGTTTAAGAAATTGTGATGATCTTTTCACTTCGGTGATTTGAATTGGTTGAGCCATGAAAATGTTAAAGAAATTGTGATGATCTTTTCACTTTGTGATTTGAATTGGTGAAGCCATAAAAATGTTTAAGAAATTGTGATGATCTTTTCACTTTGATTTTAATTTACTTTCAATTGATTTGAATTGGTGAAGCCATGAAAATGTTTAAGAAATTGTGATGATCTTTTAACTTCAATCATGAGTTCTAAGTAGTTTTCTCTGTCTTTCTCCTTGTCTCGAGATTTGTGAAATGGTGATTATAATTGGTGAAGCCATGAAAATATTTAAGAAATTGTGATGATCTTTTCACTTCGATCTTAATTTTGGTAATTTGAATTGGTGAAGCCATGAAAATGTTAAAGAAATTGTGATGATCTTTTCACTTCAATCTTAATTTATTGGAGCCATGAAAATTTTAAAAAAATTATGATGATCTTTTCACTTCGATCTTAATTTACATGAAGCCATGAAAATGTTTGAGAAATTGTGATGATCTTTTCACTTCGATCTTAATTTACTTTCAAATCTGCCCAATTGATTTGTTAAAATATGTTGAGTTTTACAACTAAAGTGAATAATTGGCAAAACCATGAAAATGTTTTTGGTAATTTGAATTGGTGAAGCCATGAAAATGTTAAAGAAATTGTGATGATCTTTTCACTTCAATCTTAATTTATTGGAGCCATGAAAATTTTAAAAAAATTATGATGATCTTTTCACTTCGATCTTAATTTACATGAAGCCATGAAAATGTTTGAGAAATTGTGATGATCTTTTCACTTCGATCTTAATTTACTTTCAAATCTGGAATTGATTTGTTTAAAATATGTTGAGTTTTACAACTAAAGTGAAGATTATATCCAAGATTTAGGGAGGTCAAAGCCCAATTGATTTGTTAAAATATGTTGAGTTTTACAACTAAAGTGAAGATTACATCCAAGATTCCAATTGATTTGTTAAAATATGTTGAGTTTTACAACTAAAGTGAAGATCACATCCAAGATTCATGGAGGTCAAAGCCCTTAGAAGTTGGGTGCAAATAAATAGGGAATAAAAATTATCGGGTGTGGAATTAGAGATTTTAGAGTGACAGACTAAAATCCCCAATTTGTTCCTATCATTTGGGTGCTGAAGTGTAGATGTTAGCCTTCAGGTGAGGGGAACGTGGGAGCTCCGAAGTGAGAGTCGGTATCCTCCCAGCCTAGCCGCATATTCAGTAAACAAGCGTAGGATTAGTCATTGTTCTTTATGTCTGGACCACAGGATAAAGAATAGATATGCTCTTATTTGACACAATATAATTTAAACTAATTCACTCTAACCATTCACTATAATTTCTTAACAAGGAGAATGATGCTTTGTTATATATTGAATATCACATTCGAACTATTTATTAGTATAATTAGTTATTTAAGAGTTATTAAAATTACATATTTATTTCAATTGTCTATTAATGTTAGTATAATTAGTTATTTAATAGTTATTAAAATTACATATTTATTTCAATTGCCTATTAGTAACAGATAAGCAAATTAAACTTCGTTGCTGATTAAAGTATTGCTTTTCTAAAATCTTAGTTCGTAGTTCTAATCTTAGCCTATTAGTGACAGATAAGCAAATTAAACGTCGTTGTTGTGATTAAAGTATTGCTTTTCTAAGGTCTTAGTCCATAATTCTAAACTACCTCCTGTGGGATCGATATCTAGGACTCCATTAGAGCCCTATATTACTTGAGCAATATGTATACTTGTGTTGACATCGATATCTAAGATTTGCTTTTCTAAAATCTTAGTTCGTAGTTCTAAAGTTACTCCCTATGGGATCGATATCTAGGACTCTATTGGAGCCCTATATTACTTGAGTGATACATATACTTGCTGTGGGATCGATATCTAGGACTCCATTAGAGCCCTATATTACTTGAGCGATACATATACTTGTTCGATATCTAGGACTCCATTAGAGCCCTATATTACTTGAGCGATATGTATACTTGCGTTGACAATATCTAGGACTCTCCATTAGAGCCCTATATTACTTGAGCGATACGTATACTTGCATTGATAAGTGTGACTTTATTGCTTTTCTAAAATCTTAGTTCGTAGTTCTAAAGTTACTCCCTATGGGATCGATATCTAGGACTCTATTGAAGCCCCTATATTACTTGAGCGATATGTATACTTGCGTTGATAAGTGTGACTTTACAAATATTGAAACTTATATTACTTGAGCGATACGTATACTTGCGTTGATAAGTGTAACTTTACAATTATTGAATATTTTATACATCCATCTTTATCGAATCCATTACTTGAGCGATACATATACTTGCGTTGATAAGTGTGACTTTACAATTATTGAATATTTAATCTACTTGAGCGATACGTATACTTGCGTTGATAAGTGTGACTTTACAATTATTGAATATTTATTTCGTCCATATTTATCTTATATTTTGAGCGATACATATACTTGCGTTGATAAGTGTGACTTTACAATTATTGAATATTTTATACATAATTCTAATATTACTCCCTGTGGGATCGATATCTAGGACTCCATTAGAGCCCTATATTACTTGATTTCTAAACCACTTCCTGTGGGATCGATATCTAGGACTCCATTAGAGCCCTATATTACTTGAGCTAGTTCTAAACCACTCCCTGTGGGATTGATATCTAGTACTCCATTAGAGCCCTATATTACTTGTGCGATATTATTACTCCCTGTGGGATTGATATCTAAGACTCCATTAGAGCCCTATATTACTTGAGTGATACGTATACTTGCATTGATAAGTGTGACTTTACAATTATTGAATATTTATTACGTCCATATTTATCGAATCTATAACTATTATTAAGGATTTGGTACAATTGTNTCTGGCCAATTGATTTGTTAAAATATGTTGAGTTTTACAACTAAGGTGAAGATTACATCCAAGATTCAGGGAAGTTAAAGCCCTTGGAAATTGGGTGCAAATAAATTGGGAACTAAAATTATCGGGCGTAGAATTGGAGATTTTAGAGTGACATACTAAAATCCCCAATTCAGTCCTATCATTTGGCTGCTGAAGTGTAGATGTTAGCCCTCATGCGAGGGGAACGTGGGAGCTCCAAAGTGAGAGCCGGTATCCTCCCAGCGTAGCCACAGATTCATTAACAAGCGTAAGATTAGTCAATGTTCTTTATGTCTGGACCAAAGGGTAAAGAATGGGTATGCTCCTATTTGACACAATATAATTTGAACTGATTCACTTTATCCATTCACTATAATTTCTTGACAACGAGAAGGATGCTTTCTTATATATTGAATATCACATTAAAAAAAATTTATTAGTATAATTAGTTATTTAAGAGTTATTAAAATTACATATTTCTTTCACATGCCTGTTAGTGATAGATAAGCAATTTGAATTATATTGTTGTTATTAAGTATTGCTTTTCTAAAATCCTTGTTCGTAGTTCTAATATTTTACTCCCTGTGGGATAGATATCTAGGACTCCATTAGAGCCCTTTATTACTTGAGCGATACGTATACTTGCTTTGATAAGTGTGACTTTACCATTATTGAATATTTTATATATACATCTTTATCGAATTTATAACCGTTGTTAAGTTTTTGGTGTCGTTGCTGAGGAATTAAATCTTCTAACAATAATATTAAATACTTGTATTCTTAAGCATATATACAGTTGTTGTCACTCACCCTAGAAACATCAATTCTATGCCTATCAAAACTTATCTCCCTATTTATTTGCACTCCCCCTCAAGTGATCTCAACGACTCTGCCAAGTTGAAATGTGGTACATACTGGTTGGTGAAATTATAGCCCTTCTAAGTTATTTTGTTTCTTAATAGATTTTAACAATACAAATGATCAGTTTGCAAAGTTAATGACGAACTGATGAAAAAACCATCACAATGTGTTAAAATAAAAATAAATATTTAAATCATTCTCATCCCATACGATTAATTCCTAAATGCAAGGAGAAAGAAATGGAACTACTCAAAATTCATGGAGATAAAATAAAAATACATGATTTGTATTGAAAGTCAAGTCTTACAAAAAAAACTTAAGCATAAGTATAAGATAATTATCTTTATGTCTTCTCCCCAAGAAAATCCTGAAGTTTCATTGGTGCAATCTCCAAACTCTTACACAAAACAAAGACTCTCACTCACACACACACACACACTAAAACATTCAAAAAGTCTTCTCCAAAAACCCCAAAAAGACTCTTTTTTCATCCAAAATTTGGCCTTATTAATAGATAACGATAAATCACCAAGGATCACTTCAAGCACCCCTTCAAAATTTGGTCAAATTCAATGAATATTCTAGAAAGTTGATTACTAGCGCTATAACTCCAGTCTGGGGCGCTATAGCGCCCAAACCACTCGATATCTGGCGCTATGGCGCCATACAAAATCTTATTTTTTTCTCCATTTTGTTCTCATTTTCTCTAAATGTTCATTCCTTGTATCTGAAACCAAAAACATGCAAAATAACTTTATTTAAAGTGCAATATCATAAAAAATATGCATAAAATGAGCATGAAATGTACATTAAAATCAGGTAATTTTTAGGTGGATCAATTCCTCCAAACTTAAATTTTACTTGTTCTCAAGTAACTACTTTTACTATATAAGAAGTTATACCTTATGGCAGTGAGTTTTACTTAAAGATTTCTATAGTTTTTATTCTATAAATGCAATAGTGAAAGTTTAGAAAAAAATTTCAATAACTCAAGTTAAAATTAAAATGTAAGAATATATATTAGTCAAGTCTAAGAATTTTGATTTCATATTCATTTAAATAATAACTACAATTTGTCATACTAAGGATTCTTAGAAGAATTATAATAAAAAAGAATTTCATGAGAACTCTATTAGTAAGGATGCTAATACTTCAAAAATCAGTTAAGAAATGTCAATAAGTTTCTTTCCTTAAGATGATTCAAGTGAAACCAATTTTTTATTAGGCATCGCCTCAAGCTTCTCCTCACATTTTTTTTTGCTTTTCTTTCTCTTTTTATTCTTCTTTTCTTTTCTTTCAGGATCATTTTCAATTCTTTCTTTTTATTTTCATGTCATGTGAGGATTACTATATCTGGATAGCTTTTAATAATTTTGAACTTCACCACCCTCTTCATAAAGTTCAAAAACTCCCCACATTTCCTTAATTGATAAATGTTTATTAGCTTTGAAAAAGATTTTTTATAAAGTTTCAATTCTTCATTTTAAGTGCAAAAATCTAAGATCCTTATTATTTGCAAAAATACAATTTTCCTTACTTTAAATAATAAAAGCATAATCTTATATTCTTATACTAAATATCTTAATTCTAGAACTTACCTTTATTATTAAAAACTTTTAATTATGTCTTCTATAACATTTACAAAATAAAAAATATAGTTATATAAAGTTAACACAACATACCACATGTTATGTTAAAATAATTTTTTAATGTATAGTTTATTGAGGAAAAATAAGGTTCAATTATAAAAAAATTTTATCCCTTCCCCCAAACTTAAGTTTTTAATTAATTTAAAACAATACAATTCAAATTAAGCATGAAGAAAGAGAAAATTTAAAAGTTCTAAACAGGAGAACAGTTCAGGTACAAGTAATAAAAATAGGTGTTGAGTAGTAATAAATCTAAAATTAGCATGTATTACAATAAAAACACAAGTAAAAGACTACTCTAGCACACCAATAATATAAACTAGAGTAAAAAGTAAATAGTAAACAGCAGAACAAAAAGGTGCAACATTCAGTTCAATACAAATGTATTCCCTATGTACTAAATAAAGTGCAAACATAGCATTCCAACAAAAGTACAACAAATAACTAACAACAAAAAATCCAAATATAAGAACTAAAATAAAAAAAAATGACATATTCATCTTCCTGATCATCATCATCATTCAGATCTACATCCTCCTCCATCTTGCTAGTTTCATATGGCGTAAAATTGGCGCAAGTAGGAAATTTTACTGAATGATTGCCCCTCATGTATCTCTCCATAGCCTCATGATAAGCAATATCAAAATCAGCTCTCCTTTGCGTATATTGATACACCAAAAATATATGCATTTTTAGACCCATATTTTATACATATTTTTGATGATATTGCACTTTAATGGAAGGTATTTTGATGTTTTCTTACAGGTTATTGATTTTTAGGGCTTAAAGCAAAAATAAAACAAAAATGATGAAATTTGGAGTCAAAATGACATCTTTGAAGAAATGCTCAGTATCGACAGAGCCTAGGGCAGCGCCAACGACGCAAAATAAATTAACGCGAAGATTTTTTTACTTAGCACCGACGGCACCAGACCAGTGCTAACGGTGTCAAAGGTGGTACATACCACGTTTCTAGAAGGTTCAATGTTTTTGAATTATTTTTTAAGAATTTTTGGAGGCACCTCTTGGAGAACCGACCTTGGGCTCTATTTGGGGCCGGATTTCATCAGAAAAAGCGCTCCTCAACGTTTTTCACTCCTCTACTTTCATTTTGCGGACCACATCATTCCATTTCACTTCCATATTGGAGTCAATTAGTAATTTTGTTTTCATAGTTTAAGGTTTTTGTGGTGAGATTTAGTGTGAAACTTCTGTAAGAGTGTTAGAAAAGGAGAAAAGTGAGAGATATCTTCATCCTGCATTTCTAAGGAAAGACTACAAAGGATTTGCTTTGAGAAAGAGTTTTTAGATAAGGATTGTTTGTTTACAGTATTGTATGAACTTTCTTTTATATATGAAATTTGTGTTTTGTTATTTCTTTCTCATGAAGACTGAGTAGTTCCCTCTATCTATCTCCATACTCTGAGATATGGTGAAATGAAGAGATAATATGAATGTGTTAGTTCCCTCTATCTTTCTCCCTACTTTGAGATAAGGTGAAAAGAAGAGATAATATGAATGTGCTAATATTAAATTGTAAAATAAATTGTGATGATTTTTCAACTCCGAACTTAATTTACTTTTTGATCTAACAAATTGAATTGTTAAAATGTGTTGTGAAACATATAATTCGGGAAATAGAGTATGAGTTCTACAATAGAGTAAGGATCACATTTGATTCCATGAAGGAGAACATCGTTTATAGAATTAAGTGAAAATAAAAAGAGAAATATTCTTTGTTGGGTGTAGAATTGGAGAACCTTTAGAGTGACAGACTAAAATTTTCAATTTTATCTTAGTGTTTAAAAACTGAAGCGAGAGCTAGCCTTCAGGTGAAGGGAAGTGGAAGATCTGGAGTGGAAGTCGGTATCCTCCTAGCCTAGCCACAGATTTAGGGACTAAACACTGAGATTAGCCAATGATTTTTCATGCACTGTATTAGGGTAAAGAATTAAAATTGCTCCTATTTGGCGCACAATACATATTATAAACATTTATCTCATCTCATTTTACCATAGCCTCATTGTAGTGGGACGGAACAATACATATTATGAACATTTATCTCATCTCATTTTACCATAGCCTCATTGTAGTGAGAAGGATGCTTTTTCACATAAGAATCTCACATTTATCTCATCTCATTTTATCATAGCCTCATTGTAGTGGGAAGGATGCTTTTTCACATATGAATCTCCGTTACATAAACATAGTTAATAGATTGGTATTTAATTTTAAATTTTAATATTTGATCTGATAATAGTTTAGAAATTTAATTTTGATTACATCTCAATAATTGAAATTAGTGACAATGATTTCAATTGACTTTGTGTGAATTTCCTAGCAAATTTGTCATTTCCAATTTAAACATTTCCTGTAGGATCGATATTTGGGGCTTAAATAGAAAGTCCATTATTACTTGATAACAATACGTATACTTGCATAGAATCTGAATATTAATTGATTACATTTAATTAAATTTTATCTATCGCAACAAAAAAGTCGGATAAAGTTTTTTGTGCCATTGTGTGGGGAAGGTAACGATTGAATTAAATTATTTTGATAAATTAAGAAATTTAGAGATAATATATATACCATAAAAAATCTTATTATTAAAAAAAAATCAAAAGTCCAAAAAGAAATATTTTTATTAGAGTGTTTTAGTTTGCTTGCTTTATTTGTTCATACAAAATGTTGGATCTGAAGGTTTAGTATCTTATGATTCAGAATTAGAACGTACTATTAGAAAAATTCAAAAACAACAAAGAGAAATTAAAAATTTACAGGAAATGACGAATAACTTAGATAATCTAATAAATGAAAATCAATAAAGACCTTTAAAAGATTATGCGAATCCGACAGCAGATGAACTTCACTTGACTATTCAAAATTCTAATGTTGCTGCTAATTCATTTGAGCTTAAACCTGTTATTATCCAAATGGTACAAAATAATCAGTTTGGAGGTGACCAAAAGAAAATATGTTGAGATTTTCATACATATTTTATACTATTTTTGATGATATTGCACTTTAAAGAAAGGTATTTTTGATATTTTGTTGCAGGTATGATGAATTATGGTCTGAGCAAAAAGATGCAAAAAAAGAGCGAATTTGGAGCGAAAAGAACCAAAATATGAAGATTTGAAATAGGGCGCCGACGGCGAGCCCAACGGCTCCGACGGTGAGATTTTCTCGAGACTCCAGATCAAATTATTTAGAAGGCTCGCCGACGGCGCCCTCGAGGCCGCCGATTGCGAGATCGACAGTTATTTCAACAGGTGCATTGAATGTGGATGATTTTTAGAGGGATGCTTAGGCAAATCTTGGGAAAACTCTTATACAACTTTAAAAAAAGATTTTGGCCAAAAATGGAGAGTCTTTTGGAGGTCCTAGAGGCTCTGGAGGTTAAAGAGGTTCCGATAGTGTGTAGAGAGTTTTGTGTGTTGTAAAGAAAGGAAGAGTTTTGTGAGGAATTCTTCGAGAGATTGTAAGAGTGGAGGGAAAGTGAGAGATTTCTTCCTCCCTGCTTCAAAGAAGAATTTTGTGTGCTGTAAAGAAATGAAGAGATTCAGAGGAACTTCGAGGAGTTTGCTTGGGGAGGAATTAGAGATAAGTGTTATTTACTTGTTGTAGTTTGTATGACTTTGCTTTTATATATAAATTCAGAGTTTTTTCATATCTNTACAGCAAAGATTCAGGGAGGTCAAAGCCCTTGGAAGTTGGGTGTAAATAAATAGGAAAATAATATTATCGGACGTAGAATTGGAGTATTTAGAGTGACAGACTAAAATCCTCAATTTTTTTCCTATCGTTTGGGTGCTGAAGTGTAGATGTTAGCCCTCGTGAGAGGGGAACGTGGGAGCTCCAATGTGAGAGCCGGTATCCTATCAGCCTAGCCGCAANAAGTTAAGATTACATCCAAGATTCAGGGAGGTCAAATCCCTTGAAAGTTGGGTGCAAATAAATAGGGAAATATTACTATCGGGCGTAGATTTAGAGATTTTAGAGTAACAGACTAAAATCCTCAATTTTATCCTATCGTTTGGGTGCTGAAGTGTAGATGTTAGCCCTCAGGTGAGGCGAACGTGGAAGCTCCGAAGTGAGAGCCGGTATCCTTNTGATTTGTTAAAATATGATGAGTTTTCCAACTAAAGTGAAGATTACATCCAAGATTCAGGGAGGTCAAAGCCATTGAAATTTGGGTGCAAATAAATAGAGAAATAATATTATCTGGCGTAGAATTGGAGATTTTAGAGTGACAGACTAAAATCCCCAATTCAGTCATATTGTTTGGGTGCTGAAGTGTAGATGTTAGCTCTCAGGCGAGGGGACAGTGGGAGCTCCGAAGTGAGAACTGATATNTTCCCCATGAGTTCTAAGTAGTTTTCTCTGTCTTTCTCATTGTCTTGAGATTTGTGAAATGGTGAATTGAATTGGTTGAGCCTTGAAAATTTTAAAGAAGTTGTGATGATCTTTTAACTTTGAAATGGTAATTTGAATTGGTGAAGCCATAAAAATGTTTAATAAATTGTGATGATCTTTTCACTTCAATATTAAATTGATTTGTTAAAATATGTTGAGTTTTACAACTAAAGTAAAGATTACATTCAAGATTCAGAGAGGTCAAAACCCTTGGAAGTTATGTGCAAATTAATAGGAAAATATAATTATCGGGCGCAGAATTGGAGAATTTAGAGTGATAAACTAAAATCTCCAATTTGGTCCTATCTTTTGGGTGCTGAAGTGTAGATGTTAGCCCTCAGGTGAAGGGAACGTGGGAGCTCTGATGTGAGAGTCGNCTTAATTTACTTTCAATCTGGCCAATTGATTTGTTAAAATATGTTGAGTTGTATAACTAAAGTGAAGATTACATCCAAGATTTAGGGAGGTCAAAGCTCTTGGAAGTANACATCTAAGATTCAGGGAGGTCAAAGCCCTTGAAAGTTGGGTGCAAATAAATAGGGAAATAAAATTATCGGGAGTAGAATTAGAGATTTTAGAGTGATAGACTAAAATCCTTAATTTGGTCCTATCATTTGGGTGCTGAAGTGTAGATGTTAGCCCTCAGGCGAGGGGAACATCGAAGCTCCGAAGTGAGAGACGGTATCCTCCCAGCCTAGCCACAAATTCAGTAACTAAGCATAGGATTAGTCAATGTTCTTTATGCCTGGACCAAAGGGTAAAGAATATGTATACTCCTATTTGGCACAATCCAATTTGAACTGATTCACTTTATCCATTCACTATAATTTCTTGCTNGACTAAAATCCCCAATTCGGTCCTATCGTTTGGGTGTTGATGTGTAAATGTTAGCCCTCAGGTGAGGGGAACATGAGAGCTCCGAAGTGAGAGCCAGTATCCTCCAGGCTTAGCCTAGAATCAGTAACCAAGAATATGATTCGTCAATGTTCTTTATGCCTGGATCAAAGGGTAAAGAATAGGTATGCTCCTATTTAGCATAATATAAATTGAACTAATTCATTTTATCCATTCACTATAATTTCTTGGCAAAGAGAAGGATGCTTTTATATATATTGAATATCACAATTAAACGTTATTTTCTATAATTAATTATTATCCAAATTATTTATTTATTTCAATTGCATATTAGTGACAAATAAGCCACTTGAACGTCGTTGTAGTTGAAGTATTACTTTTTATTAAATCTCAGTCGNCAGATAAGAATTTTAATTATATTGTTGTGATTAAGTATTGATTTTCTAAAATCTTAGTTTGTAGCCTCTAATGTTACTCCCTGTGGGAGAGATATCTAGGACTCCATTAGAGCTATGTATTACTTGAGTGATACGTATACTTGCATTGATAAGTGTGACTTTATCATTATTGAATATTTTATATATACATCTTTATCAAATCTATAACTGTTATCAAGTTTTTGGTGTCGTTGCCGAGAAATTGAATCTTCTAGCAGCAGTATTAAATTCTTATATTTTTAAGCATATATAAAGTCGTTGTCAAGTTTTTGGCGCCGTTGCCGAGGAGTAAACAAGAATCATAATTAGAGTAACATATAAATTAGGACTATTAGAAAATTTTTACTGGAATTGCAACTTATTTTCATATTTAGTTAACTATTTTCTGTGTATTGATTTCAATTGTATGCGTAAATTTGGACCTGAAAATCTTATACACTACTATTTGGAATTAGAACGCACTGTTAGAAGAATTAGAAGACTAAGAAGAGAACCTGGAAATCCTGACACAATGGAAAACAACGTAAATAATCAAGGAATAGAAAATGAACACCCTAGAAATTGTGATACAATGGAAAACATTATGAACAATCAAGGAATAGAAAATGAACACCAATCTAGACCTCTATGAGATTATGCAAATCCTACAGCAGATGAAATTCACTTATCTATCCAAAATTCTGATGTAGCTGTTAATTCATTTGAGCTTAAACTCGCTATTATCCAAATGGTACAAAATAATTAATTTGGAGGTACACCGCTAATTCATTTGAGCTTAAACCTGTTATTATCCAAATGATACAAAATAATCAATTCAGAGGAACACCAAATGAAGATCTCCTGCTATTATCCAAATGGTACAAAACAATCAATTCGGAGGTACACCAAATGAAGATCCGAATCACACCTCGCTAGTTTTTTAGAACTTTGTGCTACCTTTAAATATGACAGAGTTTCAAACGATGTTGTTGGACTTAGACTTTTTCCTTTTTCACTTAAGGATAAGGCTAAGATGTGGTTAAACTCGTTAGCACCTCCCATCTATTAGAACTTGGGGAGAAAAAGGCTAAGATGTGGTTAAATTTGTTAGCACCAGGATCTATTAGAACTTCGGGAGAACTTTCATTTTTTCACTTAGGGATAAGGCTAAGATGTGGTTAAATTCGTTAGCAGCTGGATCTATTAGAATTTGGGGAGAACAATTTCTATCCAAATATTTCCCTCCATCTAAAACTGCTAAACTTAGAAATGACATAACATCATTTTGTCATATTGATGAAGAGTCAATATATGAAGCTTGGGTTAGATTTAAATATCTTCTTAGAAAGTGCCTTTTCGTTACCAGATTGGTTGATAATTCAAACTTTTTATAATGGATTAGTGGGATCTCTTAGATTGATGATAGATGCTCGTTACCAGATTGGTTGATAATTCAAACTTTTTATAATGGATTAGTGGGATCTCTTAGATCAAGAGTCAATATATGAAGCTTGGGAGAGATTTAAAGATCTTCTTAGGAAGTGCCCTCATCACTCGAGAGTCGATATATGAAGCTTGGGAAAGATTTAAAGATCTTTTTAGGAAGTGCCCTCATCATTTGTCCCAGATTGGTTGATAATTTAAACTTTTTACAATGGATTAGTGGATCTCTTAGATCGATTATAGCAGATTGGTTGATAATTCAAACTTTTTATAATAGATTAGTGGGATCACTTAGATCGATTATAAATGCTGTGGCTGGTGGTTCTTTAATGTCAAAACCTTTTGATGATGCTTATTCATTAATAGAAGAGATGGCTACCAACAATTTTTAAAGGCCCTCTGAAAGGGTAAATCCTAAAAGAGTTGCTAGTATCCACGATTCTGATGCAATATCTATGTTAGCTTCACAGATTGCTGCAATATCAAAGAAATTAGATCGTTTTAGAATGAATTATTCTCCAACACCTACTATGATGGAAGAGAACTCATCTGGGCAATTTGTGGATATTCAACCTTCGTATGAGACTTTAAATGATATTAATAATAGACCCAACAATCCTTATTCAAACTATTATAACCCAGGTTAGAAGAATCATCCTAATTTTGATTGGAATAACAATTCTACTACAAATCAACAATGGGCGAAGACCCTAGTGAACCAGGAAATTCATCCAACCAAGATTCTACAAATCAACAATGGGCAAACAACTCAGTAAACCCATTAGGACATTCATCCAACCAAAAAAATGTAATTATAGACCTTCTTATCCTCCAGGATTTAATAGTAACACTCAAATTAAGGAAAAGAAGTTTTCTATGGAAGAGATGATATTAAACATGGCTCAACAATTACAAAATCAAGGAAATCAATTACAAAGTCAAGGAACTGCTATTAAGAATATTGAAAATCAATTGGGGCATATCGCTACTGTGCTTAGTAACCAAACATTAGGAATTTTTCCTAATACTGTGGAACCAAATCCTAAAGATCAAGGAAAAGAACAGATAAAAGCGATACAATTACGAAGTGGAAAAGAATTGGAAATAAGAGTGCAGAAAGAAACGGAAACTAAAAAAGAGAAAGTAGATACAGAAAAAGAAAAGGATCATGAATACCCAGATTTATAATATCCACTTACATCAATGAAAATTACTGTGGATAAACCTCCACCACCGTTTCCTCAAAGGTTGAAGCAACGTAAACATAATAAACAATTTTCCTTTTTAAAAATTCTTAAGAAGTTAACAGTAAATATTCCCTTCGTAGAAGCTTTAGAGCAAATGCCCAATTATGTGAAATTTATGAAAGATATACTGATATTCCCTTCGTAGAAGCTTTAGAGCAAATGCCTAATTATGTGAAATTTATGAAAGATATTTTGATTCAAATAGAAGAAATAATTTTCTATGCTTTTATAAATTCTTAAGAAATTAATGGTAAATATTACAATTTTCCAAATTTTTAGAAATTCTTAAGAAGTTAACAGTGAATATTCCCTTCGTAGAGGCCAATTATGTGAAGTTTATGAAAGATATTTTGAACAAGAAAAGGAAGTTCACTGATAATGAGATATGCACTTAGCGAAGAGTGTAGTGCAATTATTCAGAAAAAGTTTCCTGAAAAATTAAAAGATCTAGGTAGTTTCACTATACCGTGTGCTGCACTTAGCGAAGAGTGTAGTGCAATTATTCAGAAAAAGCTTCCTAAAAAATTAAAAGATCCAGACTGTTGCACTTAACGAAGAGTGTAGTGCAATTATTCAAAAAAAGCTTCTTGAAAAATTAAAAGATCCTGGAAATTTCACTATACCGTGTGCTATCGGTGAAAAATTTTATGGAAGAGCTTTATGTGATTTGGGAGCAAGCATTAATCTTATGTATTATTCAGAAAAAGCTTCTTGAAAAATTAAAAGAACCTGGCAGTTTCACTATACCGTGTGCTACTCCTGAAAAATTAAAAGATCCAGGAAGTTTCACTATACCGTGTGCTATTGGTGAAAATTTTTATGATTCACTATACTGTGTGTTATCGGTGAAAAACTTTATGAAAGAGCTTTATGTGATTTGGGAGCCAACTATCGGTGAAAAATTTTATGGAAGAGCTTTATGTGATTTGGGAGCCAGCATTAATCTTATGTCCCTATCGATCNAGAGTATGCTAGAGTGAGAAAAGATAGAGAGAGCAAGTGAGGGAGAAAGAGAGAGGAAAGACATGGGAGAGGAATGGAGGGTGAGATATTGGGAGAGGGAGGGAGAGGAGAGAGATATAGAGAGAAAGGGAGAAGAGAAAAAGAATGAATGAAAAGAGAGGAGGGAGGGAGAGATAGCGAGAGAGAGAGAGAGTGAGATAGATTGAGCGAGAGAGAGAGAGAGAGAGAGTCAGAGAAAGTGAGAGTGAGAGTGAAGAAGGGAGAGAAGCAAATCGAGAGGGNGAAGATAAAGAAATACCTATCATTTTAGGGAGACCATTTTAGCTACTAGAAAAGCTATGATAGATGTTCAAATGGGAGAATTAACTATGAGAGTTAATGACCGACTTTTTTTTGTAATCGACAAATACAAGAATTTGATGACGCTACTAGAAGATTTAATTTCCAGCAAAGGTGTCCAAAAACTTGATCGCGACTTTATAGATGTGTCTGATTTAATTAATTTGTATAATTATAATATTCAATAATGTTAAAGTCAAATTTGTCAACGCAAGTATACGTGGCTCAGGTAATATAGGGCTCTAATGGAGTCCTAGATATCGATCCCACAGGGAGTGGACAGACTAAGACTTTTAGAAAAGCAAGACTTTAATCACAACAACGACGTTCAATTTGCTTATATGTCACTAATAGGCAATTGAAAAAAATAGGTAATTTTAATAACTAATAAATAACTTNGATTGAAAACAATCCCTGAAAAGAAAAGAAAAATATATAGGATTGAAAACAATCCAAATAAAAAAAAAGAGAAAAGAAAGAAAATTGAAAGTGAGGAGAAGCTTGAGGATATGCCTAATAAAAAATTGGCTTCACTGGACCTACCTAAAGCGAAAACTTAAATACATTCCTGAACTTATATTTATAGAATAGATCTTTTTTCTAGAGTTCTCATGAAGTTCTTATCTTTTGGATATTCTAAGTGCCTTAATATTGCAATCTATAGTCATTCTTAAAATAAATAGAAAGCTAGAAATCTTAAAACTTGATGACTAGATAATCTGATGGATACAGAGTTAATTCAATTACTTGAATTTTTTCTGAAAATCTCACTATGATATTTATCTAAATCAAACTTATAGTGTTTCTGAATTAAAATATTACTGCAGTAGATCATAACTTTTATATAGTACTGAAATTACTTGAGGACAAGTAATAGTTAAGTTTGGGGGATTTTGACCAAAGAAAATAAAGTTGAGATTTTCATACCTCTTTTATACTGTTTTTAATGATATTACACTTTAATGAAAGGTAGTTTTGATTTTTTGTTGCAGGAATGATGAATAAGGGTCAATGGAGCAAAAAGATGCAAAAAGGAGAGAATTTGGAGTAAAAAGGACCAAAATGTGGAGAATTGCACTAGGGCGCCGACGGCGCCATCGAGGCTGCCGACAGCGAGCTTTTCCCGAGGCTAC
>JXCR01145027.1:18020-32045 GCA_002079205.1 Phalaenopsis hybrid cultivar | reverse complement strand
AGGGGGCCTTCCATTGTACTAAAGGATTCATAGTGGCAGCTATAGGAGTCTGGGACTTCATAAAAAGTGTTGATGCTGGCGGCAGTAAACTCAACAGGGAATCCACGAACTTGAACGATTCCATCCTCAGAATAAATCACATTGGTGTAGAACTCCTTCACAACATTTGCATCAACTTTATTGGTGGTGTAACAAAAGTTTTCTCACCTCTGCTCTGTAATAACTCGTTCGATTTCTCCTCCTGGACTTTCAAAAACCCGATCTTGTATGCACTTCTTTCCTTTAAATATGGAAGTAAATTTTGTTTGAGCCATCACATTGACAAAGCGAGACTCATCAAACTCAACTCTTCTCTTTTGTCGTGGAGCCATTTCAATCTAATCAAATTATAAAAAATTCCAAAAATTACTTCAAATATGTAAATCATGACTTCCAACAGTAATTCTAAGAGTTCAACAATAAGATCCATGAATCTCTTCCCAAATTTTCTTCACATTCCCAAAATTTTCGGATCTTCTCAATTTAGGAGAAATTCATGGTGAAAAGCCAATATTTTTAGCTTGGAGTGATGCTCTTACCTAAAGATGATCAAATCCGAATCCAAGATCTTTCAAGCCCTAAGTCGAAAATGGCATTTTTAGGAGGAAGGGGATGATGAATGGTGGCGGTTGGCTCGTTAAAATTGTGGTTAAAGGTGTTTTTTGTGAGCTCGCCGTCGGCAGGGTCGATGGCACCGTCGGCGCGCTTAATTGGAATTTAAATCCTAAGTCTCGAGAAAATCCCGCCGTCGGCGGCGTTGAGGGTGGTGTCATCGGCATCGAGGGTGCCGTCGGCGGGCTCTATTGATTTTGTTCAAATTCCAAATTTGTGCGATTTCGATCAATTCCAAGCCTAAACGACATCTGTTTAATCATTATAGACATAATTTTAAATAACTAAATGATGTAATTAGCACATATAAACTTTTACAACACAAAACATCACATTTATATATAAATTCCAAGGGTACAACATACGTTACATAACACACCTAAGTTTGGTATTTTCTCAACCTTAATACATTAATTCAGCTTCGCAATCCAAGCCACAACACTCAAAACGTTAAAAACAAAACATCCTATGCTTAGTCTCAACTATACAGAGATCTATAAGCATAATTCTAAAGCAAAACAAATACAAAGTTCAAATCAAAATACATAGATAGACATATAGGTAGTAATATAAATCTACTAATCCTCAGACTCGGTACTCGATTCTCCTCTGAGATCGCCCATTGATTGTACATGAACGAAGAGGTTGTAGAAGGGTCGGAATGGAAATTCTTCAGTAGAATCCTCCTCAATTAATTTCATACTTTTCATCAGTCGTATCAAACTATCTTCTAACTGTCCAGAATGTTTGAAGTGCTCTTTCACCTTCAGTCCAGATGATCGAAGAAATCAGAGATATTATTAATTGTATTCATGACATTTTGTACCTCTTTTTCCAATTTCTTGATTCGGCGCAGGATCACCAAAGACTTATCAGGGACTAAGGGTGGAACTGGCAGTGAATTCTGAGATGATTGACTAACTATCATGACCATGTCATTTTCAACTTCAAATGATGGGAATCTTTCAGTTGGATCCAAAGGCTTCCAAGGCAGCAGCACTTTTTCCCAATTCTTATAGGATNTGAAATAATACAGGTGGAAAGAAAAACTATAAATATAAATCACACCTCAGTATTGTAGGCATTTTCATCATTTTGAAATTTCTGCAGGCCTTCTCAAATTGTTACTTCACCTGATCTGTAATATTAGGAGTTTTCTACACATATAAATCATTAGAAGAATTTCTGGGCAATGAAATTTTGAAATAAGTATAAAACTGAAACATTAAATAAGCACAACATTTCCTAACATAAACACAATACTAAACAATTAAAACTAAAATGCGAAATGAAAATCACATTACAATCCACAATTCTACTTAATATCTAATGAACTACACATGCACATTTAACCATAACGCTAACTTTATAACAAAAATTAAAATCATCCAAGTACAACGAAATAATAAAAATGAAAGTCCAAATACACAAACATCCATTTCTATTACAAAAAGATTACATAAAATAAAAAATACAAACATAAGTACATCAATTTCATTCTATATCAAAATCCCAAGCTATATCTTCATCTCCTTGATCAGCAGGTGGATTGGGTTGATACTGAGCATAGGGGCACTCAGGAAACGTAACATCAGGCTCACCTCTATAGTGTCAGGCCTGAGCTTCATAATAAGCTATGTCAAAATTTGAATGCCTCTGCAGGTACTCACTATCATAATCATGTCGGCGTTCTAAACCTCCAATCCTTTCACTTATCAATTCTATGCTCTTCCGCTGCAAGGTCAACTCATTCATCAAATCAGAGAGGGTAGGGGAACTAGAAGGTGGAAGGTCATAACTTGTAGAGGGGACATCTCTACTAGTAGAAGGTTCTTGACTTCTACTCCCAGTTCTCCATTTCTCATAGGATTCATAAGTCTTTAAATTAGCTTTACTAATGGGTTTCATAGGATAAACCCATTCTTCATCTCCACTCTCCACTCCAAAAAGTTTACAAATTGTATAAATAAGTCCAGGATGTCCTAGACCTCCACTAGTCTCACTCCTTGTCGTAGTCAATATATTCTTAAGAATTATTCTCCCCACATTTATAGTTCTACTATTCTGAATACAGAAATTCAGAATAACTCTATCTCTAGTTACCTCACTATGGAGATAGGTCGGTAATAGAGTAGAGGAAATGAAATAGTGCCACGCCTTAGATGTGGCATTCAACATGGAAGCAGAAAAATTTACTCGTTCTCGCTGTATCTTCCATGTTCCTTTCCCATCAGTGAGAAAGTTGATCACATCATTAAGGGGGCCTTCCATTGTACTAAAGGATTCATAGTGGCAGCTATAGGAGTCTGGGACTTCATAAAAAGTGTTGATGCTGGCGGCAGTAAACTCAACAGGGAATCCACGAACTTGAACGATTCCATCCTCAGAATAAATCACATTGGTGTAGAACTCCTTCACAACATTTGCATCAACTTTATTGGTGGTGTAACAAAAGTTTTCTCACCTCTGCTCTGTAATAACTCGTTCGATTTCTCCTCCTGGACTTTCAAAAACCCGATCTTGTATGCACTTCTTTCCTTTAAATATGGAAGTAAATTTTGTTTGAGCCATCACATTGACAAAGCGAGACTCATCAAACTCAACTCTTCTCTTTTGTCGTGGAGCCATTTCAATCTAATCAAATTATAAAAAATTCCAAAAATTACTTCAAATATGTAAATCATGACTTCCAACAGTAATTCTAAGAGTTCAACAATAAGATCCATGAATCTCTTCCCAAATTTTCTTCACATTCCCAAAATTTTCGGATCTTCTCAATTTAGGAGAAATTCATGGTGAAAAGCCAATATTTTTAGCTTGGAGTGATGCTCTTACCTAAAGATGATCAAATCCGATGTCAAAAAGCCTTGAAATTGCCTCCCAATCCAAGATCTTTCAAGCCCTAAGTCGAAAATGGCATTTTTAGGAGGAAGGGGATGATGAATGGTGGCGGTTGGCTCGTTAAAATTGTGGTTAAAGGTGTTTTTTGTGAGCTCGCCGTCGGCAGGGTCGATGGCACCGTCGGCGCGCTTAATTGGAATTTAAATCCTAAGTCTCGAGAAAATCCCGCCGTCGGCGGCGTTGAGGGTGGTGTCATCGGCATCGAGGGTGCCGTCGGCGGGCTCTATTGATTTTGTTCAAATTCCAAATTTGTGCGATTTCGATCAATTCCAAGCCTAAACGACATCTGTTTAATCATTATAGACATAATTTTAAATAACTAAATGATGTAATTAGCACATATAAACTTTTACAACACAAAACATCACATTTATATATAAATTCCAAGGGTACAACATACGTTACATAACACACCTAAGTTTGGTATTTTCTCAACCTTAATACATTAATTCAGCTTCGCAATCCAAGCCACAACACTCAAAACGTTAAAAACAAAACATCCTATGCTTAGTCTCAACTATACAGAGATCTATAAGCATAATTCTAAAGCAAAACAAATACAAAGTTCAAATCAAAATACATAGATAGACATATAGGTAGTAATATAAATCTACTAATCCTCAGACTCGGTACTCGATTCTCCTCTGAGATCGCCCATTGATTGTACATGAACGAAGAGGTTGTAGAAGGGTCGGAATGGAAATTCTTCAGTAGAATCCTCCTCAATTAATTTCATACTTTTCATCAGTCGTATCAAACTATCTTCTAACTGTCCAGAATGTTTGAAGTGCTCTTTCACCTTCAGTCCAGATGATCGAAGAAATCAGAGATATTATTAATTGTATTCATGACATTTTGTACCTCTTTTTCCAATTTCTTGATTCGGCGCAGGATCACCAAAGACTTATCAGGGACTAAGGGTGGAACTGGCAGTGAATTCTGAGATGATTGACTAACTATCATGACCATGTCATTTTCAACTTCAAATGATGGGAATCTTTCAGTTGGATCCAAAGGCTTCCAAGGCAGCAGCACTTTTTCCCAATTCTTATAGGATACTTGGAATTGACTGCAAAGTGAGAAAATTGTGGAGGGGTGTCCAAGCCCATAAGTTGATCCGTGAACGATCAGGCCCAAAACCGACTTCACAATTATATATCCAATGTCGATCGGCAGTCCCCTTTGGATGCAGTAATTCAAAATGACACTTTCTTTAGAAACTTTACCGATCTTCATTGTTGGTAATAGTTTTGCAGAAATGAAAAAAGTGCCAATGTTTAGAAACGGGATTCAGGAGTGTTGCAGAAAAACTAACATACCCGTTTTCTCTTGTTTCCCAATCATCAGTTTCATCCGTTAAATACTGGTAAATCTCATTCATCTGGTTTCTCATTGGGACAAAATTGGAATAGTGGCAGACAGGAACATTTTCTATCATATATAATTCATTGATCCGTGTAGGAGTGAAAGTGATCCATCTTCCTCGCACATACAACTCCTTGGTTGATTCTATGTAAATTTGCATAAAATTCTTTTACCACTGGAACCACCACAGCGGCAGTAGTGTAGCACAACACTTCCCATCTTCGTTGCACTATTATTTCTTCAATATCCGTCATGGGATTATGCAATCCGCGATTCACGAATCCTTGTTCTTTGATTAATCTTTTCTTCGTCAGCAACTTATTGAAGATTCACTGCGCTTCCGCACTAATAAACTTCCGTCGATTGAAAACTCACATTCTGGGATTATCAGGGGAATTGGACGCCATGAAATCGGAATTGGTAGAGTTTCACTTCATTTTTTAAGGAAAAATATGAATTAGAATTCGAATATTTGAGTTTAAAAATACAATTCCAGCCCAAAAACCGTCAAGAACCGCCATTCGAACATAAGAAAATGTCATCTTACGGATCTCGCCGTCAGCGGAGTCGAGGGTGTCGTCGTCGCGCTTCTGTATTGATTTTGTCTGAACTCTCGGGAAAAACCCGCTGTCGGCGCCCCAGGAAAAATTTTCACAGTTTCACTCTGGTCCGAATTCATTCCAATTTTTCTTCATGGATCCAATTTTTAAGATGTTTCAAGGGTAAATAAGAATAGTAGAGCTTAATACTACCATAAAAACTACTATAATTACTATACAGAGTAGTAGAGATCAATTCTACCACATACTAACCTCTATGGATCCAATTTTTATGATGATTCAAGGGTAAATAAGAGTAGTAGAGTATAATAATACCGCAAACTAACTATAATTTCGATTCAAGGATAAATATGAGTAGTAGAGTTCAATACTACCACAAACTAATGATAATTTCAAATTTAAGGGTAAATAAGAGTAGTAGAGCTTAATACTACTATAAACTAACAATAAATTTAAATAATAACTACTATAATCCGTGATAAAAATAAAGATAAACATGGGTTGCCTCCCATAAAGCGCTTGGTTTAACGTCGTCAGCCCGACCTATTCAGGAGTTATTCAGGTTGATTAATCATTAAAACCTCTTTAAAATTTGGTCTTTTACCCTCATAATATGGTTTTAATCTATGACCATTTACTTTAAATCTATTTCTCATTTTCTGATCTTCAATTTCAACATCTCCGTAAGTATGAACTTGAGTCACAGTAAATGACCCTAACCAACGAGACTTCAATTTCCTAGGAAATAATTTCAACCTAGTGTTGTAAAGTAAAACTTCTTGTCCTGGTTCCAAGTTCTTTTGGTTAGTCTTCCGATCATGCCATAACTTTAATTTTTTACTGTCATTATCATAAGACTCATTTCTTAATTCTTCCAATTCATTTAATTGTAACAATCTCTTTTTACCAGCATCTTTCACNAAAGATCTCAACTTCTAACATGAAATTTAGAGGCATTTAATTTCTTCTAGATATATTGTCTACTCGTTGGCATCGATCACAAGTTTTTATTTATTTGTAAACATCTCTAAAGATAGTAGGCCAATAGAATCTAGCTTGTAAAATTTTATAAGCACTTTAATTAATCCCAAAATGTCCTCCGAATTCAGAATCATGACATTTCTGAATGATTAGATCAGTTTCTTCATAAGGTACACAACTTCTCATAATAAGATCCTTACATTGTTTATATAAATAAGGCTCATCCATAAAATATGCTTTCGCATCATGAATGAATTTTCTTTGTTGTTGCAATATCAGCATAGGTGGCAAAATATCAGTTACAATATAATTAACAATATCAGCATACCATGGTATTTTTCACTCATTAATATTATAAATTTATTCATCAGGAAAACTGTCTCTAATTTCATTGTCGGTGTCAGATAATTCATGATTTTCTAATCTCAAATGATCAGTATTTGATTATCAGTTCCCTTTCTATCAATAACCACAAGATCAAATTCTTGCATCAATAGTATGCATCTAATCAACCTTTGTTTAGCATCCTTCTTTTGCATTAGATATTTAATAGCAGAGTGATCAATATGCACAATACATTTATCTCTAATTAAATAAGATCTAAATTTATCTAAAGCATATGCAATTGCCAGTAACTCTTTTTCAGTAACAATAGTTAATTTGTGCATCGTTAAGAGTTTTACTAGCGTAGTATATCACTTTAAAAATCTTTTTGTACCTTTTTCCAAGAGTTTTACTAGCGTAGTATATCACTTTACAGTTTTACTAGCGTACTATATAACTTTAAAAATCTTTTCATACTTTTGTCCAAGAACAGCTCCAATAACATAATCACTAGCATCACACATCAGTTCAAATGGTTTCTCCCAATTAGGTGAAACTATAATACGAGTTGTAATTAATTTTTCTTTTAATAACTCAAAGGCATTTAAACAACTTTTAGTAATATTCAAATTTCTTGTCCTTTTCTAAAAGTTGGCATAGAGGTTTAGTAAGTTTTGAGAAATCTTTAATAAAACTCCTGTAAAAAGCAACATGTCCAAGAAAACTCTTAACTTCTCTTACATTAGTAGGAGGTGTTAGTTTATATATGACTTGAATTTTTGTAGGGTCTGCTTTCATACCATCTTCTGAAATTTTATGCCCTAACACAATTCCTTCGGCAACCATAAATTAACATTTCTCCCAATCTAGAACAAAATTAGTTCTTTCGCATAACTTCAAAACTTTTTCAAGGTAATTTAAGCATGTGTCAAATGATGTTCCAAACACAGAGAAATCATCCATAAATACTTCCAATCCATCATCAATTAACTTACTAAATATGGACATCATACATCTCTGGAATGTTGCAGGTACATTACATAATCCGAAAGACATTCTTCTAAAAGCAAAAGTTCCAAAAGGACTAGTAAATGTTGTCTTTTCTTTATCGTTAAAGGCATTCTTCGAAAAGCAAAAGTTCCAAAAGGACTAGTAACTGTTGTCTTTTCTTGATCCTTAGTACATTCTTCGAAAAGCAAAAGTTCCAAAAGGACTAGTAAATGTTATATTTTCTTGATCCTCATGAGCAATTTTCTTCGAAAAGCAAAAGTTCCAAAAGGACTAGTAAATGCTGTATTTTCTTGATCCTCAGGAGCAATAAAAATTTGATGGTAACCAGTATATCCATCTAAAAAACAAAAATATTTGTGCCCAGCAAGTCTATTTACTATTTGGTCTAAAAATGGTAAAGGGAAGTGATCTTTCCTAATGGTAGTGTTTAATTTTCTAAAATCAATGCAAATACGCCACCAGTAACTTATCTGATAGGTATTAATTAATTATTCTCTTTTGTTTCAACAGTCACTCCTCCTTTCTTAGGAACACAATGAATAGGACTTACACCCGCACTATTTGAAATAGGATATATAATTCAGTGTCTAACAATTTTAAATTTTCCTTTTTTACTACTTCTTTGATCATCGGATATATAATTTCAGTGTCCAACCATTTCAAAATTTCATTCTTGACTACTTCTTTCATCATTGAGTTTAATCTCCTTTGTGGATCAACTCTTGGTTTATATTGTTCATCCAGTATAATTCTATGCATACAGATCTTTGTGGATCAACTCTTGGTTTATATTGTTCATCTAATATAATTTTGTGCATACAGATCGAATGACTGTATATAATTCTAGTGTCTAACCATTTCAAAATTTCCTTCTTAATTACTTCTTTCATCATCGGCTTTAATCTCTTTTGTGGATTACTCTTGGTTTATATTGTTCATCTAATATAATTTTGTGCATACAAATTGAAGGACTGATTCCTTTAATATCCATGGTTTATATTGTTCATCTAATATAATTTTGTGCATACAGATTGAAGGACTAATTCCCTTAACAAAATTGCCTTCTTAACTACTTCTTTCATCATTGGATTTAATCTCCTTTGTGGATCAACTCTTGGCTGTTCATCTAATATAATTCTGTGCATACAGATTGAAGGACTGATTCCCTTAATATCTGCTAAAGTCCAACCAAAAGCTTTCTTATATCTAACAGTCTTTTCTCTTTCAGTTCTTTTAATTCTGAAGATATAATAACAGGTAATGTAGATGAGTCTCCCAAAAATACATACTTCAAATGGTTAGGTAATGTTTTCAACTCAAGTTCAAGTGATTTTATAATTTATGGAAATAGATTCTTATCAGCATTTTTTGTAATATCCAACATCTCAAATCTTTCTTGAACATAATCTAATTCTTCATTTTCTAATTCATCCAAAATAATTTCATCATTCTCTTCAATTTATTCTTCAAAATGCTCTTCTTTTTCAACATACTTTTGATCTTCAAATTGTTCTTTAAAGTGTTCATTCAATAGATGTTCAATAATTTCCATGCGAAAACACTCATTATCTCTTTCAATAGCAGGGTATTTCATATATTTCGCAATGTTAAAGGTCACTTCTTAATCATTTACTCTCATAGTTAATTCTCCTTTTTGAACATCTATCATAGCTTTTCCAGTAGCTAAAAATGGTCTCTCTAAAATGATAGGTATTTCTTTATCTTCCTCCATATCTAAAACAATGAAATCCACAGGAAAGATAAATTTGTCCACTTTCACTAACACATCTTCTATAACTCCCTTAGGATATATAACTGAACGATCCGCCAACTGTAGAGTTACAGAAGTAGGTGAGACTTCTCCTAATCCTAATCTTTTGAAAATTGATAGAGGCATAAGATTAATGCTGGCTCCCAAGTCACATAAAGCTCTTCCATAAAATTTTTCACCGATAGCACACGGTATAGTGAAGCTACCAGGATCTTTTAATTTTTCAGGAAGCTTTTTCTGAATAATTGCACTACACTCTTCGCTAAGTGCAATAGTTCCGTTGTCCGTGAACTTCCTTTTCTTGTTCAGAATGTCTTTCATAAATTTCACATAATTGACATATGCTCTAAAGCTTCTATGAAGGGAATATTTACCGTTAATTTCTTAAGAATTTCTAAAAACTTAGAATTGCACTACACTCTTCGCTAAGTGCAACAGCCTCATTATCAATGAACTTCCTTTTCTTGTTCAAATTGCACTGCACTCTTCGCTAAGTGCAACAGTTTTGTTATCCGTGAACTTCCTTTTCTTGTTCAGTATATCTTTCATAAATTTCACATAATTGGGCTGCTCTAAAGCTTCTATGAAGGGAATATTTACCGTTAATTTCTTAAGAATTTCTAAAAACTTAGAATTGCACTACACTCTTCGCTAAGTGCAACAGCCTCATTATCAATGAACTTCCTTTTCTTGTTCAAATTGCACTGCACTCTTCGCTAAGTGCAACAGTTTTGTTATCCGTGAACTTCCTTTTCTTGTTCAGTATATCTTTCATAAATTTCACATAATTGGGCATCTACTCTAAAGCTTCTACGAAGGGAATGTTCACCGTTAACTTCTTAAGAATTTCTAAAAATTTGGAAAATTGTTTATCTGTTTGTGTTGCTTCAACCTTTGAGGAAACAGCGATGGAGGTTTCTCCATAGTAATTTTCATTGGTGTAAATGGATACTCTGAATCTGGGTACTCATGATCCTTTTCTTTTTCCGGTATCCACTTTCTCTTTTTCATTTTGTATTTCTTTTTGCAATCTTGTCTCTAATTTTTTTTCACTTCATAACTGAATCGCCTTGATTTGTTCTTTTCCTTGATCTTTAGGATTTGGTTCCACAGTACTTGGAAAATGTCCTAATGTTCGGTTACTAAGCGCAGTAGCAATATGCTCTAATTGGTTTTCAATATTCTTAATAGCAGTTCCTTGATGTTTTAATTGATTTCCTTGAATCTGTAATTGATTTCCTTGATTCTGTACTTGATTTCCTTGATTCTATAATTGTTGACCCATGTTTAATATTAGCTCTTCCATAGATAACTTCTTCTCCTTAATTTGAGTATTACTGTTAAATCCTGGAGGATAAGAAGGTCTATAGTTAACATTTTCCTGGTTGGATGAATTTCCTAATGGGTTTACTGAATGTTTGCCCATTGTTGATTTGTAGAAGAATTGTTATTCCAATTAAAATTTGGATGATTCTTCATTGCCCATTGTTGATTTGTAGAAGAATTGTTATTCCAATTAAAATTTGGATGATTCTTCCAAACTGGGTTACAATAGTTCCCCATTGTTGATTTGTAGAAGAATTGTTATTCCAATTAAAATTTGGATGATCTTCCAACTTAAGGTCTATAGTTAACATTTCCTTAGTTGGATGAATTTCCTAATGGGTTCACTGGGTTGTTCGCCATAGTTAACATTTTCTTGGTTGGATGAATTTCCTAATGGGTTCACTGGGTTGTTTGCCCATTGTTTATTAACATTTCCCTGGTTGGATGAATTTCCTAATGGGTTCACTGAGTTGTTTGCCCATTGTTGGGGTCTATAGTTAACATTTCCTTGGTTGGATGAATTTTCTAATGGGTTCATTGGGTTGTTTGCACATTGTTGATCAAGAAGATTGTTATTAATTAAAATTTGGATGATTCTTCCAACCTGGGTTATAATAGTTCGAATATGGGTTGTTGGGTATATTAATAGCATTTAGGGTCTCTTATGAAGGTTGGACATCCACAAATTGCCCAGATGAATTTGGTCCATCATAGGAGGTGTTGAAGAATAATTCATCCCATAATGATCTAGTTTCTTTGATATTGCAGCAATCTGTGAAGCTAACATAGATATTGCATCAAAATCATGGATACTAGCTATTCTTTTAGGATTTACCCGCTCAGAGGGCCATTAAAAATTATTGGTAGCCATATCTTCTATTAATGAATAAGCCTCATCAAAAGATTTTGACATTAGACCCAACAGCCGCAGCATCTATAATCGATCTAAGAGATCCCACTAATCCATTATAAAAAGTTTGAATTATTAAACAATCTGGTAACGAATGATGAGGGCAATTTCTAAGAAGATCTTTAAATCTCTCCCAAGCTTCGTATATTGACTCTCCATCAATCTGACAGAACAATGTTATGTCATTTCTAAGTTTAGCAGTTTTTCGACTCTCCATCAATCTGACAAAATGATGTTATGTCATTTCTAAGTTTAGCAGTTTTGGATACTCTCCATCAATCTGACAGAAAGATGTTATATCTTTAAATCTCTCCCAAGCTTCATATATTGACTCTCCATCAATCTGACAGAACTATGTTATGTCATTTCTAAGTTTAGCAGTTTTGGATGGAAGATTATCATCCAATCTGGTAACGAATGATGAGGGCATTTCCTAAGAAGATCTTTAAATCTCTCCTAACCTTCGTATATTGACTCTCCATCAATTTGACAAAATGATGTTATGCTAAGAAGATCTTTAAATCTCTCCCAAGCTTCGTATATTGACTCTCCATCAATTGGGCATTTCCTAAGAAGATATTTTAATCTCTCCCAAGCTTCATATATCGACTCTCCATCAATCTGACAAAATGATGTTATGTCATTTAAGCTTCATATATTGACTCTCCATTAATCTGACAGAACGATGTTATGTCATTTCTTAGTTTAGTAGTTTTTTGATGGAGGAAAACATTTGGATAGAAATTTCTGTGAAAGTTCTCCTCAAGTTCTAATAGATCCAAGTGCTAATGAATTTAACCACATCTTAGCTTTATCGCTCAGTGAAAAAGGAAAAAGTCTAAGTCTAACAGCATCGTTTGAGACTCTTTCATATTTAAAAGTAGCACATAGTTCTAAAAAACTAGCGAAATGTAAATTAGGATCTTCATTTGGTGTACCTCCAAATTGATTATTTTGTACCATTTGGATAATAGCAGGTTTAAGCTCAAATGAATTAGCAGCTACATCAAGATTTTGGATAGATAAGTGAATCTCATCTGCTGTAGCATTTGCATAATCTCTTAAGGGTCTAGGTTGGTGCTCATTTTGTATTCTGTGATTGTTTAGGTTGTTTTCCATTGTATCACAATCTCCAGGTTCTCTTCTTGATTTTCTAATCCTTCTAACAGTGCGTTCTAATTCCGAATCGTAGGGTATAAGATTTTCAGGTCCAAATTTACGCATACAATTTGAAATCAACACTCAATAATTAATTTAAATATAAATATATAAAATAAGTTGCAATTTAAGTAAAAAATTTCTAATAATCCTAGTTTTTCCATTACTATGATCGTGATTTTACTCACTCACTCAATCACTCCCCGACAACGGCGCCAAAAACTTGACCGACTTTTTTTTGTAATCGACAAATACAAGAATTTGATGACGCTACTAGAAGATTTAATTTTTAGCAATGGTCTCCAAAGACTTGATCGTGACTTTATAGATGTGTCTGATTTGATGAAGTTGTATAATTATAATATTCAATAATGTTAAAGTCGAATTTGTCAACGCAATTATACGTATCACTCAAGTAATATAGGGCTTTAATGGAGTCCTAGATATCGATCCCTCAGGGAGTGGTTTAGAATCGCGGACTAAGACATTTAGAAAAGTAAGACTTTAATCACAATAGCGACGTTCAATTTGCTTATCTGTCACTAATAGGCAATTGAAAAAATTAGATAATTTTAATAAATAATAAATAACCAATGATATAAAGTAGGGTTTAATTGTGATATTCAATAGATAAGAAAGCATCCTTCTCCTTATCAAGAAATTATAGTAAATGGATAAAATGAATTAGTTCAATTTATGTTGTTCCGAATAGGAGCATACATATTCTTTACCCTTTGGTCCAGGCATAAAGAACATTGACTAATCCTATGCTTGGTTACTGATTCTGGGGCTAAGCTGGGAGGTTACCAGCTCTCACTTTGAAGCTCCCACGTTCCCCTCACCTGAGGACTAACATCTACACATCAGCACCCAAACGATAGGACCAAATTGGGGATTTTAGTCTGCCACTCTAAAATCTCACATTCTTCGCCCGATAATAATCTTTCCCTATTTATTTGCACCCAAATTCCAAGGGCTTTGACCTCCCTGAATCTTGGATGTAACCTTCACTTTAGTTGTAAAACTCAACATATTTTAACAAATCAATTGGCCAGATTAAAAGTAAA
>JXCR01145027.1:0-13170 GCA_002079205.1 Phalaenopsis hybrid cultivar | reverse complement strand
ATCATTGAGCCCCAATTTTTTCTTCTCAAATGAATTTCCAGATTCTTAATACTTCAAAATATAATTTCCTTTACTTTAAATAGTTAACAATAATCTTATTCTCTTATACTAAATATCTTAGTTACAAAATTAATTTTCATTACAAAAATATTTCTTTAAATCTACCATAATATTTAAATATTTACAAAAATATAGTTACCTGAATTAAATATTCATAGCTTTTACATCATTGAGCCCCAATCTTTTCTTCTCAAATAAATTTCCAGATTATTAACACTTCAAAATATAGTGTCCTTTACTTTTTCCTTTACTTCAAATAGTTAACTATAATCTTATTCTCTTATACTAAATATCTTAAGTTACAATAATTAATTTTTCATTACAAAAATATTTCTTTAAATCTACCATAATATTTTAAATGGCTACAAAAATATAGTTACAATTTTCATTACAAAAATATTCCTTTAAATCTACCATAATATTTAAATATCTACAAAATATAAACTATAATCTTATTCTCTTATACTAAATATCTTATGTTACAAAATTAATTTTCATTACAAAAATTTTCTTTAAATCTACCATAATATTTAAATAGCTACAAAATATAGTTACCTGAATTAAATTCACCAATATAGTTTCTTTTACTTTAAATAGTTAACTATAGTCTTATTCTCTTATACTAAATATTTTAAGTTACAAAATTAATTTTCATTACAAAAATATTTTGATCTACCATAATTTTTAAATATCTACAAAATATAGTTATCTGAATTAAATTCACTACAAAAATCAGTCTTATTCTCTTATACTAAATATCTTAAGTTATAAAATTAATTTTCATTACAAAAATATTCCTTTAAATATTATACTAAATATCTTAAGTTACAAAATTAATTTTCATTACAAAAATATCTCTTTAAATTTATTTATACTAAAATATCTTAAGTTACAAAATTAATTTTCATTACAAAAATATTCCTTTAAATCTATAAATAGTTAACTATAGTCTTATTCTCTTATACTAAATATCTTAATCTACAAAATTGATTTTCCTTACAAAAATATTCCTTTAAATCTACTATATACATTTAAATAGCTACAAAATATAGTTACCTGAATTAAATTCACTACATAAAATCATATAAATATATTTTTGAAAATATTGAAATAGAGGACATCTAATAGTTAATCTTTTTCTTCCCTCCCCAAACATAAATTTTAAAAATATTTAAATTGAGAACATCTAATAGTTAATCTTTTTCTTCCCTCCCCCAAACTTGCATTTTTAAATATTTTGCAATTAATTCCAAATATTGAAATAGAGGACATCTAATAGTTAATCTTTTTCTTCCCTTCCCCAAACTTAAATTCTAATTAAATAGAGGACATCTAATAGTTAATCTTTTTCTTCCCTCCCCCAAACTTAAAANATTTTTTGAAAATAATTAAATAGAGGACATCTAATAGTTAATCTTTTTCTTCCCTCCCCCAAACTTAAAATTTTGAATATAAAATGATACAGGTGGAAAGAAAAACTCTAAATATAAATCATACCTCAGTATTTTAGGCATTTTCATCATTCTAAAATTTTTGTAGTCCTTCTCAAAACTTCTACTTCACCTGGTTTGTAACATTAAAAGCTTTCTATAATATAAATCATTAGAGAAATTGCTGGGTAATGAAATTTTGAAATAAGTACAAAACTAAAACATTAAACAAACACAATAATTTATAAACACAACCACAATACTAAACAAAACAATTACAATTAAAATGTGAAATAAAAATCACATTACAATTCACAAAGTACTAATCAACATCTATTATACTACACATGCAAACTTTAACTACCACTCTAACTTTATAACAAAAATTAAAAATCTTCCGATAACAATAAAAATGAAAGTACAAATACACACAAACATCCATTTCTATTACAAAAAATCACACAAATAAAAGCACAAGTACAAATACATCAATTACTATCAAATATAAAAATCTCAAACTATGTCTTCGTCTCCTTGATCAACATGTGGATTGGGTGATACTGAGTATATCGGGGGCACTCAGGGAAAGTAACATCAGGCTCACCTCTGTAGTGTCGGGCCTGAGCTTTGTAGTAAGCTACCTCAAAATTTGAATGCCTCTGAAGGTACTCACTATCATAATCATGTCAACATTCTAAATCTCCAATCTTTTCATTTATTAACTCTATACTTTTTGGCTGCAAGGTCAACTCATTCATCAAATCAGTCAGAGTAGGTGAACTAGAAGGTGGAAGGTCATAACTTGTAGAGGGGACATCCCTACTAGTAGAAGGTTCTTGACTTAGAGGAAGGAAGATCATAACTAGTAGAGGGGATATCTCTACTAGTAGAAGGTTCTTGACTTATACTCCCAAGGCGGAAGGTCATAACTTGTAGAGGGGACATCTCTACTAGTAGAAGGCTCTTGACTCCTACTTCAAGTTCTCCATTTCTCATGGGATTCATAAGTCTTCAAATTAGCTTTACTAATGGGTTTCATAGGATAAACCCATTACTCATGGGATTCATAAGTTTTCAAATTAGCTTTACTAATGGGTTTCATAGGGTAAACCCATTTCTCATCACCTCCAGCTTCCACTCCAGAAAGTTGGCAAAATGCATAAACAAGAGGATGTCCTAGACCTCCACTTGTTTCACTCCTTGCCATAGTCAATATATTCTTAAAAATAATCCTCCCCACATTTTTATTTCTGTTATTATGAATACAGAAATTCAGAATAACTCTATCTCTAGTTACTTCACTATTGTGATAACTCGGTAACAGAGTAGAGGAAATAAAATAATGCCACACCTTAGAGGTGGCATTCAACATGAAAGCAGAAAAATTTACCCGTTCTCGTTGCTTAATCTTCCATGTTCCTTTCCCATCAGTGAGAAAGTTGATCACACCATTCAGGGGGCCTTCCATAGTACTAAAGGATTCATAATGATAGCTATAAGAGTCTGGGACTTCGTAAAAGGTGTTAATGCGGGCGGCATTAAATTTAATAGGAAATCCCCGCCTTGAATGATTTCATCTTCAGAATAGAACACATTGTCATAGAATTCTTTCACAATATTTGTAGTAGCTTTAATGGTAGTGTAACAGAAGTTTTCCCACCTCTGCTCGGTAATAACTCGTTCAATTTCTCCTCCCGAATTATCAAAAACTCGATCTTGTATGCATTTCTTTCCTTCAAATACTGAAGTAAAGCTTGATTGAGCCTTCACATTGACGAAGCGAGACTTGTCGAACTCAAGTCGTCTCTTTTGTCATGGAGCTATTTCAATCTAATCACAATTATAGAAAAATTCAAAAATATACTTCAAATATGCAAATAATGGCTTCCAAAAGTAATTTTAAGAGTTCAACACTAAGTTCCATGAATTTCTTCCCAATATTTTCTTCACCTTCTGAAATTTCTGGGATCTCCTCAATGTGGAAGAAATCCATTGTGAAAATCAAATATTTTTAGTTTGAAGTGAAGCTCTTACCAAGAGATGATCAAATCCGGTGTCTAAATGCCTTGAAATCACCTCCCAATCCAAGGTCTCTCAAGCCCTAAGTCAAAAATCACATTTTCAGAGGAATGGGATGATGAATAGTTGCGGTTGACTGGTCAAAATCATGGTTAAAGGTGATTTTTTGGGATCTTGCCGTCAGCGGGGTATTCAACGCCGTCGACGCGCTCTATTGAAATTATATCCTTAGTCTCGGGAAAAGTTCGCTGTCCGGTGGGATCTATTGATTTGGTTCAATTTCTGGATTTTTGCAATTTCGATCAATTTCAAGCCTGAACGACATCCTTTCAATCATTATAGACATAATTTTAAGTGATTAAATGATGCACTTATCACAAATAAACTTTCACAACACAAAACATCACATTTATATATAAATTCCAAAAAGTTACCATTTACGTTTCATAACACATCTAAGTTTGGTATTTTCTCAACCTTAATACATTAATTCAGCATCGCAATCCAAGCCATAACACTCAAAATGCTGAAAAAAAAAACATCCTATGCTTAGTCTCAACTATACAGAGATCTAATAGCATAATTCCAAAATAAAGCAAATGCAAAGTTCAAATCAAATTACATACATAGATAGACAGGTAGTAATATAAATCTACTATTCTTCAAATTCAGTACTAGATTCTCCTTTGAGATCACCCATTGATTGCACATGAACGAAGAGGTTATAAAAAGGGCAGTATGGAAATTCTTCAGTAGATTCCTCTTCTATCAATTTCATCCTCCTCATCAGCCGTATCAAACTATCTTCTAAATGTCCAGAGTGAGAAAAATGTTCTTTCATCCTCCAGTCTAGATGATCAAAGAAATTAGAGATATTATTAATTGCATTCATGATATTTTGTACCTCTTTCTCCAATTTCTTGATTCTGCGGAGGATCATCAGAGTCTTGTCAGGAACTAAGGGTTGAATCGGCAGAGAATTCTGAGACACTTGATCTGCCATAATAATCATGTCATTTTTATCTTCAAAAGCTGGGAATCTCTTAGTTGGGTCCAAAGGCTTCCATGGTAGAAGTACCTTTTCCCAATTTTTATAGGATACATGGAACTGATTGCAAAGTGAGAAAATTGTGGAAGGGTGTCCAAGCCCATAAGTTGATCCATGAATGATGAGGCCCAAAACCGACTTCACAATTATTGATCCAATATCGATCGGCAGTCCCATTTGGATGCAATAATTCAGAGTAGTACTTTCTTTAGAAACTTTACCGATCTTCATTGTCAGTAATAGTTTCACAGAAATGAAGAAGTTACAGTGTTTTGAAACGGGATTTAGGAGTGTCACAGAAAAACTAACATATCTGTTTTCTCTCATTTCCCAGTCTTCAGTTTTGTCCGTTAAATATTGGTAAATCTCATTCATCTGGTTTCTTGTCAGGACAAAGTTGGAATAATGACAGACAGGAACGTTCTCGATCATGTATAATTCATTGATCCATGCAGGAGTGAAAGTTATCCATCTACTTCACACATAAACGACTCCCTGGTTGATTCCATGCAAATTTGCATAAAATTCCTTTACCACAGGAACAACCACGACGACGATAGTATAGCACAGCACTTCGCATCTTTGCCGCACTATCATCTCTTCAGTTTCAGTAGAGGGATTATTCAATCCGCAATTTACGAATCTTCATTCCTTGATCAATCTTTTCTTCATCAGTACCTTGTTGAAGATTCGCTGCGCTTCCGCACTAATAAACTTTCTTCGATTGAACACTCGCATTCTAGGATTATCAGGTGAATTGGACGCCATAAGAATGAATTTGGTGGAGTTTCACATCATTTTTGGGGGAAATATGAACTTAGGAATCGAATTTGGTGGTTTAAAAGGGGTGATTCCCGCCCAAAAACTGCCAAAAATCACCATTCAAACACCAGCAACTGCCATCTCGCCAGTCTCGCCGTCGGCGAGGTCGAGGGTGGCGTCAGCGAGCCTTTTGTAATTAATTGCCTGGAGTCTCGGGAAAAACCAGCCATCGGCGCCCAAGGCAAAAATTGCACAACTTCGCTATGGTCCGAATGCGTTACAATTTTTCTCTACGGATCCAATTTTTATGATGATTCAAGGGTATAAAAAAGTAGTAGAGCTCAATACTACCATAAACTAATGATAATTTCAATTAAAAACTACTATAATTGTAGTAAAAATAAACAAAATTATGGGTTGCCTCCCATAAAGCGCTTGGTTTAACGTCGTCAGCCCGACTTATTCAGGTGTTATTCAGGTTGACTGATCATTAAAACCTCTTTAAAATTTGGCATTTTACCCTCAAAATACGGTTTTAATCTGTGTCCATTTACTTTAAATTTATTTCCAGTTTCCGATCTTTCAATTTCAACAGCTCCATAAGTATAAACTTGAGTCACAGTAAAGGGTCCTAACCAACGAGATTTCAATTTCCCAAGAAATAACTTCAGTCTAGTATTATAAAGCAAAACTTCTTGTCCTAGTTCAAATTTCTTCTAGTTAATCTTCCGATCATGCCATAACTTTAGTTTCTCCTTATAAATTCTGTCATTATCATAATATTCATTTCTTAATTCTTCCAATTCATTTAATTATAAAAATCTCTTCTTACCAGCATCTTTCAAATTATAATTGAATTCTTTAATCTCCCAATATGCTTTATGCTCCAATTCTACTGGTAAGTGACAAGTCTTTCCAAAAATCAGTATGTAAGGAGTCATTCCAATAGGAGTTTTATAAGCAGTTCTGTAAGCCCATAATGTGGTATCCAGTTTAGTGAATCAATATACTCTACTAGGGTTTACAGTCTTTTCAAGTATTTGTTTAATCTCTCTATTAGAAACTTCAGTTAACCCACTATAAGGGTACAGTCTTCTCAAGTATTTGTTTAATCTCTCTATTAGAAACTTCAGCTAACCCACTGGTTTATGGATGATAGGTAGTAGAGATTCTATGAATAATATTAACTTTTTCTACCAATCTCTGAATGTATTTATTCCTAAAATGGGATCCTCCATCAGTGATAATAATTCTAGGCATTTTGTATCTAGTGAAAATATTTTTCATTAAAAATCTTGAAACACTTTTAGCATCACAAAGAGGGTAAATCTTGTGCTTCAATCCACTTAGAAACGTAGTCTACTGCAATTAATATATATAAGTTCTGCTTGTGCTTCAATCCACTTTGAAATGTAGTCTACTGCAATTAATATATATAAGTTCCCAAACGAAGGAATAATGGTCCCATGAAATCTAATCCCCTAACATCAAAGATCTCAACTCCTAACATGAAATTTAGAGGCATTTCTTTTCTTCTAGATATATTGCTTACTCGTTGACATCAATCACATGTTTTTATGTATCTATAAACATCTCTAAAGATAGTAGGCCAATAAAATCCATCTTGTAAAATTTTATAAGCAGTTTTATCAATCCCAAAATGTCCTCCAAATTCAGAATCATGACATTTCTGAATGATTAGCTCAGTTTCTTCATAAGGTACACATCTTCTCATAATAAGATCCTTACATTGTTTATATAAATAAGGCTCATCCCAAAAATATGCTTTCGCATCATGAATGAATTTATTTACATTGTTTATGTAAATAAGGCTCATCTCAAAAATATGCTTTTTTTACTGTTGCAATGTCAGCATAGGTGGCAAAATATCACTTACAATATAGTTAACAATATCAGTATACTGTTGCAATGTCAGCATAGGTGGCAAAATATCACTTACAATATAGTTAACAATATCAGTATATATAAATAAGGCTCATCCCAAAAATATGCTTTCGCATCGTGAATGAATTTTCTTTATTGTTGCAGTTTATATAAATATGGCTCATCCCAAAAATATGCTTTCGCATCATGAATGAATTTCCTTTGTTGTTGCAATGTTGTTTATATAAATAAGGCTCATCCCCAAAATATGCTTTCGCATCATGAATGAATTTTCTTTGTTGTTGCAATGCAGCATAGGTGGCAAAATATCACTTACAATATAGTTAACAATATCAGCATACCATGGTATTTTTCACTCGTTAATATTATAAAGTTGTTCATCAGGGAAATTGTCTGTAATTTCATTGTCGGTGTCAGATAATTCATGATTTTCTAGTCTCGACAATTGATCAGCAATTTGATTATTAGTTCCCTTTCTATCAATAACCACAAGATCAAATTCCACAAATGATCAATAATTTGATTATCAGTTCCCTTTCTATCAATAACCACAAAATCAAATTCTTTCAAAAGTATCCATCTAATCAACCTTGGTTTGGCATCCTTCTTTTGCATCAGATATTTAATAGTAATCCATCTAATTAACCTTGGTTTGGCATCCTTCTTTTGCATCAGATATTTAATAGCAGAGTGACCATTGGACATCCTTCTTTTGCATCAGATATTTAATAGCAGAGTGATCAATGTGCACAACACATTTAGCTCCAATTAAATAAGATCTAAATTTATCTAAAGCATACGCAATGGCGAGTAACTCTTTTTTAGTAATAGTATTGTTAATTTGTGCATCATTAAGAGTTTTACTAGCGTAGTATATAACTTTAAAAATCTTTTCATACCTTTGTCCAAGGACAACTCCAATAGCATAATCACTAGCATCACACATTAGTTCAAATGGTTTCTCCCAGTTAGGTGAAACTATAATAGGGGCTGTGATTAATTTTTCCTTTAATAACTAAAAGGCATTTAAACAGCTTTCAGTAAATTCAAATTTCTTGTCCTTTTGTAAAAGTTAACATAGAGGTTTAGTAATTTTTAAAAAATCATTAATAAAATGCCTGTAAAAACCAATTTGTCCGAGAAAACTCCTAACATATCTTACATTAGTAGGAGGTGTTAGTTTATATATAACTTGAATTTTTGCAGGGTCTGCTTCCAAACCATCTTCCAAAATTTTATGCCCTAACACAATTCTTCTTACAAACATAAATTGACATTTCTCCCAATTCAGGACCAAATAAGTTCTTTTGCATAACTCCAAAACTTTTTCAAGGTAATTTAAGCATGCGTCAAATGATGTTCCAAATACAGAGAAATCATCCATAAATACTTCCAATCCATCATCAATAAACTTACTAAATATGAACATCATACATCTCTGGAATGTTGCAGGTGCATTACATAATCCAAAAGGCATTCTTTGAAAAGCAAAAGTTCCAAAAGGACTAGGCAATATTTTCAACTCAAGTTTAGGTGGTTTTATAATTGACGGAAATAGATTCTTATCAGCATTTGCTGTAGTATCCAACATCTCAAATCTTTCCTGAACATAATCTAATTCTTCATTTTCTAATTTGTCCAAAATAACTTCATCACTATCTTTAAATTGTTCTTTCTCTTCAAAATATTCTTTAAAATGTTCATTTAATAGATGTCAACTAATTTCCATGCGAAAACATTCATTATCTCTTTCAACAACAGGGTATTTCATAGATTTTGCAATGTTAAAAGTCACTTCTTGATCGTTAACTCTCATAGTTAATTCTCCTTTTTGAACAACTATCATAGCTTTCTAGTAGCTAAAAATGGACTCCCTAAAATGATAGGTATTTCCTTATCTTCCTCCATATCTAAAACAATGAAATCCACACGAAAGATAAATTTATTAACTTTTACCAACACATCTTCTATAACTCCCTTAAGATATGTAACTGAACGATCCGCTAATTGAAGAGTTACAAAAGTAGGTGAGACTTCTTCTAATCCTAATCTTTTGTGCATAAGATTAATGCTAGTCTCCGTGAGACTTCTCCTAATCCTAATCTTTTGAAAATTGATAGAGGCATAAGGTTAATGCTGGCTCCTAAATTCCATAAAATTTTTCACCGATAGCACATGGTATAGTGAAACTGCCAGGATCTTTTAATTTTTCACGAAGCTTTTTCTAAATAATTACACTACACTCTTCGCTAGGTGCAACAGTTTCATTATCCGTGAACTTCCTTTTCTTGTTCAGAATAACTTTCGTAAATTTCACATAATTGGGCATTTGCTCTAAAGCTTCTACGAAGCGAATATTTACCGTTAACTTCTTAAGAATTTCTAAAAAATTGGAAAATTGTTTATTCTATTTTTGTTGCTTCAATCTTTGAGGAAACGGTAGTGAAGGTTTCTCCACAGTAATTTTATTGGTGTAAGTGGATATTCTATTTTCATGATCCTTCTCTTTTTTGGTATCCACTTTCTCTTTTTCAGTTTCTATTTCTTTTTGCAATCATGATCCTTCTCTTTTTTGGTATCCACTTTCTCTTTTTCAGTTTCTATTTCTTTTTGCACTCTCCACAGTAATTTTCATTGGTGTAAATGGATACTCTAAATCTGGGTACTCATGATCCTTCTTGCGGTATCCACTTTCTCTTTTTCAGTTTCTGTTTCTTTTTGCACTCTTGTTTCCAATTCTTTTTCACACTTTCTCTTTTTCAGTTTCTGTTTCTTTTTGCACTCTTGTTTCCAATTCTTTTCCACTTCATACTTATATCGCTTTTATCTTTTCTTTTCCTTGATCTTTAGGATTTGGTTCTACAGTACTAGGAAAAGTTCCCAATCTTCAGTTACTAAGCACAGTAGCGATATGCCCTAATTGATTTTCAATATTCCTTGATTTTGTAATTGATTTCCTTGAATTTATAATTGATTTCCTTGATTCTGCAATTGTTGACACATTTTGTAATTGATTTCCTTGAATTTGTAATTGATTTCCTTGATTCTGTAATTATTGACCCATGTTTAATATCAACTCTTCCATAGGCAACTTCTTTTCCTTAATTTGAGTGTTATTGTTAAATCCTGGAGGATACGCTCTTCCTTAGATAACCTCTTTTCCTTAATTTGAGTGTTACTGTTAAATCCTGAAGGAAAAAAAGATCTATAGTTAACATTTCCTTGGTTGGATGAATTTCCTAATGGGTTCACTGGGTTGTTTGTCCTTCCATAGATAACTTCTTCTCCTTAATTTGAGTATTATATAAGAAGGTATAATTAATATTTCCTTGGTTGGATGTTTGCCCATTGTTGATTTGTAGAAGAATTGTTATTCCAATTAAAATTTGGATGATTCTTCATTTGCCCATTGTTGATTTGTAGAAGAATTGTTATTCCAATTAAAATTTGGATGATTCTTCCAGCCTTGGTAATAATCGTNNGGTTGTTGGGTCTATTAATAGCATTTAAAGTTTCATATGAAGGTTGAACATCCACAAATTGCANAGTGATCCCACTAATCCATTATAAAAAGTTTGAATTATCAACCAATCCGGTAACGAATGATGAGGGCATTTCTTAAGATCTTTAAATCTTTCCCAAGCTTCGTATATTGACTCTCCATCAATTTGACAGAACGATGTTATGTTATTTCTAAGTTTAGCAGTTTTGGATGGAGGGAAATATTTGGATGGAAATTTCTGTGAAAGTTCTCCCCAAGTTCTAATAGATTCTGGTGCTACGGAGGGAAATATTTGGATAGAAATTTCTGTGAAAGGTCTCCCCAAGTTCTAATAGATCCAGGTGCTAATGAATTTAACCACATCTTAGCCTTATCCCTCAGTGAAAAAGGAAAAAGTCTAAGTCTAACAACAACGTTTGTAACTCTTTCATTTAAAAGTAGCACACAGTTCTAAAAAACTAGCGAGGTGTAAATTAGGATCTTCATTTGGTGTAACTCTGAATTGATTGTTTTGTACCATGATGCGATGTGTAAATTAGGATCTTCATTTGGTGTACCTCCGAATTGATTATTTTGTACCATTTAGATAATAGCAAGTTTAAGCTCAAATGAATTAGCAACTACATCAGGATTTTGGATAGATGAGTGAATTTCATCTGCTTTAAGCTCAAATGAATTAGCAGCTACATCAGGATTTTGGATAGATAACTGAATTTCATCTGCCGTAGGATTTGCATAGTCTCTTAAGGGTCTTGGTTCGGATCTTCATTTGGTGTACCTCCGAATTGATTGTTTTGTACCATTTGGATAATAGCAAGTTCAAGCTCAAATGAATTAGCAGCTACATCAGGATTTTGGATAGATAAGTGAATCTCATCTGCTGTAATCTTCATTTGGTGTACCTCTGAATTGATTATTTTGTACCATTTGGATAATAGCAGGTTTAAGCATTCATTTGGTGTACCTCCGAATTGATTGTTTTGTACCATTTGGATAATAGCAGGTTTAAGATTTAAATTAGGATCTTCATTTGGTGTACCTTTGAATTGATTATTTTGTACCATTTGGATAATAGTAGGTTTAAGCTCAAATGAATTAGTTAGGATCTTCATTTGGTGTACCTCCAAATTGATTGTTCTGTACCATTTGAATAATAGCAGGTTTAAGCTCAAATGAATTAGCAGCTACATCTATTTTGGATAGATAAGTGAATTTCATCTGCTGTAGGATTTGCATAATCTCTTAAGGGTCTAGATTAAGTGAATTTCATCTGTTGTAGGATTTGCATAATCTCGTAGGGGTCTAGGTTGGTGTTCATGATAAGCGATGTGTAAATTAGGATCTTCATTTGGTGTACCTCCGAATTGATTATTTTGTACCATTTAGATAATAGCAAGTTCAAGCTCAAATGAATTAGCAGCTACATCAGGATTTTGGATAGATAAGTGAATCTCATCTGCTGTAATCTTCATTTGGTGTACCTCTGAATTGATTATTTTGTACCATTTGGATAATAGCAGGTTTAAGCATTCATTTGGTGTACCTCCGAATTGATTGTTTTGTACCATTTGGATAATAGCAGGTTTAAGATTTAAATTAGGATCTTCATTTGGTGTACCTTTGAATTGATTATTTTGTACCATTTGGATAATAGTAGGTTTAAGCTCAAATGAATTAGTTAGGATCTTCATTTGGTGTACCTCCAAATTGATTGTTCTGTACCATTTGAATAATAGCAGGTTTAAGCTCAAATGAATTAGCAGCTACATCTATTTTGGATAGATAAGTGAATTTCATCTGCTGTAGGATTTGCATAATCTCTTAAGGGTCTAGATTAAGTGAATTTCATCTGTTGTAGGATTTGCATAATCTCGTAGGGGTCTAGGTTGGTGTTCATGTTTCATCTGCTGTAGGATTTGCATAATCTTGTAGGGGTCTAGGTTGGTGTTCATTCTCTATTGCTTGATTGTTTTTGTTGTTTTCCATTGTATCAGAATTTCTAGGTTCTCTTCTCAATCCTAATTTTTCTAAGAGTGCGTTCTAATTCTAAATCACGTAGGGTATAAGATTTTCAGGTCCAAATTTATGCATACAATTTGAAATCAGTACACAGTAAAATAATTAACTAAATATGAAAATAAGTTGCAATTCAAGTAAAATTTTTCTGATAATCCTAATTTGTTCGTTACTTTAATTGTGATTCTTTTTTTACTCCCCGGCAACGACGCCAAAAACTTGACAACGACTTTATATATGCTTAAAAATATAAGTATTTAATACTACTACTAAAAGATTTAATTCCTCAGCAACTGCACCAAAACTTAATAACAGTTATAGATTCGATAAAAATGGATGTACAAAATATTCAATAATTGTAAAGTTACACTTATCAATGCAAGTATACATATCACTCAAGTAATATAGGGCTCTAATGGAGTCCTAGA
>JXCR01145026.1:17209-53574 GCA_002079205.1 Phalaenopsis hybrid cultivar | reverse complement strand
TATATATATATATATATATATATATATATATATATATATATATATATATATATTCTTTTTTAAAAAGGAATGGCCAGAGGGTGTTATACGAGCCTCCAATCACCTCTAATGTGTCTAACAATTTAAGTACAACCTCTTTAAGGCCAATTGTGCCAGAGGGGATTCGAACCCCCTGACCTGAGGGTTCTTATACCGTAGATTCCAACCAATTGGCCAGGGTACGGATTGTTATTTNATATATAGTATATATATATATATATATATATATATATATATATATATATATATATAAAATTTAAAAAAGCAACTCGTGGTTCCTTTCGCATTAATAATAAAAAAAGTTACAAAGTTGGGGAGGGATCGTGGATCCCCATCTAAGAAATTAAATAAAATACATCATAATCATAGGGGTTCCATTTTCCACACTTTAACTCCACACAAAATAAAAGGAAAAGAATAAACTAAAAAAAGAACACCCAAAAATACATGTAAACCCACAAAATGTATACCAATAAGAAAAAGTATACCCAAAAATTACATGTACACCTAAACTCATATCATCTGTAGTGAAGAACAACAAAATCAAAGTAGAGGCTACTTACTCCAGTGAGAACCGCAACAATAAACTTCTAAACCTGCAAACGGTAAAGTAACCCTGTGCCAAGGCATAAGGAGGTTGCAATATGATAAAATCTTTAATCTGATGAAGGAAGCATGAGTAGAATAAAAAATGATTCTTAGACAGATGATGCTTCTCAGACCAGTAAAGTTTAAGCCCCCATAACACAAAAAACAAAAGAAGCAAAATGAATAGAATGTCCAAGTCCATAAAGCCAATTATAAAAGCCAGAGTTGGTACTCTAGTAGCATCAATACGAAAATAGAAGTCCCAGCCAAGCAAAGTCGAGGTCAAAATAGTGTCCAGCATAAAAATTTTGGACCAAAAAATCCTTCCAGCATTCTTCCAACAGACAGAGAACAATTCCAGTCCAAAAAAGCCATGAAATGAAGTAGAACTCCCGAAATAGTAACTAAAAGACAAAAGAGGGAGAAACATAATTAAATTCTAACATAATGGGCATCCAATAAGTTACTTTTTATAAGAGTGTGCAATGAAAGAGGAGGAGTATCCCCAACAAATGCACCTTGCACTCTCCATTTAGCCAACCAATCTGTAGAGCATTTCCTTCTCTATAAATGAAAGATTATTGAATATTAAGGGTATGCATCTCAATATAAAGCCAAATCCTTCTCAACAGAGAAATAATATACCAAACAGACTTAAGCTTAGCCATGAGCATGTGAAACAGAGTTTCCAAATCAGTTTCCAAAATGAGGCAATTTAAACCTAGAGAGAGAAAAATCTGTAGTTCAACAAACACTGCACAAGTTTTAGCTTCAAGAGATAAAGTGGCAACACAAGGGGAGGCAAAAAATGCTAAACACTTACCATAAACATCTCTAAACATGCCTTCCACTCTAGTATAAATAGAAGAAAAGATACTGTCAATATTAAATTTGATCCAGCCTTAGGGGGTGGTGCCCATTTAATCAAAATAGGTTTCCTACCCTTTTCGATAGGAAGAGAGGCAGCCATTCCATTAATTAACTTTCAGATCTTATGAAAATGAGCCACAATTAAAGTAGATATAGTGGTAGGAGTGTGACAAGGATTTTCACACTTATGACTATTTCTAGCCATCCAAATGAACCAAAGCACAATAGTGGGAAATTAAAAGAGCTTTTTAAAAGTAGGATCCAAGTCCTTCCAAATCCTAATAACAGTTTTAAATCTCAAATTGGTGGGCCAATTGATGCCAAAGTAGGGTCAACCCTTTCAATTGATTCCATACTTCTTTAGCAAAGAGGCAATCAAAAAATAAATGATTTGCAGATTCAACATCTTTTTTACAATTATAACAAAAAAGATGTAAGTGTCAACCCTTTCAATTTAAGTATATCATCAAGAGGAAGCAACTTATGAAAATATCTCCATATGAAAAGTGAGATAGAGGGAGAAATGTATTTATGCCAAATGTAAGAATTCCATTTCCAAGGAGTAAAAGTGTGCAATTTTGAATGGAGCAGCTTAGTAACTGATCCTGAATTTTTATATGTACGGATTTATGAAGTTGACACCACTACAACACTAAAAACTTGATCCTTATAAGAAAAGTAAGTTGTGTAAAATATTTATAATTATAGGCAATTAATAATGGGATTCTACGTAAGTATATGCATCATTATCAAGCAATAATAGACTCTCTATTTAAGCTCCAAATATTGATTCAACGGGGAATGTGTAAATTAGTAATGATAAATTTTAAAGGAAATTTATAGAAAATCAAACGAAATCACTGTCACTAATTTCAAATGTTGAGATATTAACCAAACTAAATTACTTAACTATTAGCAAAAACAGAAATGTAACTTTTAAATATTAAAAACTAATCTAAGAACTACGTTTAGGTAATGAAGATTTCTTATGTGAAAAAGCATCCTTCCCACAACAATGAAATTTTGGTGAAATGAGATGAGATAAACATTTTTAATATGGATTGTGCGAAATAGGAGCAATTTAAATTCTCAACCCTAATATAGTGCATAGAAAATCATTGGTTATTCTTAGGTTTAGTCCCTAAATCTGTGGCTAGGCAAGGAGGATATTGTCTCCCACTCCAGAGCTCCCACTTCCCTTCACTTGGAGGCTAACTCTCGCTTTAGTTTATAAACACTAAGACCAAATTGGGTATTTTAGTCTGTCTCCCAAAAGATTCTCCAGTTTTACACCCAAAAAAGAATATTTCTCTACTTATTTGCACTTAATTTGATGAACGAATTCCTCCTTTATGAAACCAAATGTGATCCTCACTCTATTGTAGAACTCATACTCCATTTCCCGGATCATATGTTCCATAACATATTTTAACAAATCAATTAGTCATACTGAAAAGTAAATTAAGTTCAGAGTTGAAAAATTATCACAATTTATTTTAGATTTTAATTATGGCACGTTCATTTTATCTCTTCATTTCACCATATCTCAAAGTAGGGGGAAAGATAGAGGGAATTACTCAGACTACATGAGAAATAAACTACAAAACACAAATTTCATATATAAAATAAAGTTCATACAACATTAAATAAACAAACAAACTTATCTGGAACACTTTCTCAAAGCAAATCCTTTGTACCCTTTCCTTAGAAATGCAGTAAGAAGAACTTTCTCACTTTCTCCTTCTCCAACACTCTTACGGAAATTTTCACACTAAATCTCACTACAAAAACTCTAAACTATGAAAGCAAAATTACTAATTGACTCCAATATGGTAGTGGAATGGAATGATGTGGAGCAAAAAATGAACGTAGAGGAGTGGAAAACGTAGAGGAGCATAATTTCTGATGAAATATGGCCCCAAATACAACCCAAGGTCAGTTCTCCAAGAGGTGCCTCCAAAAACTTTTCAAAAATTCATCCATATACATCGAACCTTCTAGAAATGGGGTCTACACCGCCTTTAGCACCTTCGGCGTTAGTTTGGCGCCATCCGGAATCAGTAAAAATTTCCAATGTTAAATTGTTCTGTGCCGTCTGCGCTAGCCTCGGTGCTGTCGGTGCTGAGCATCTCTTCAAAAACATCATTTTGACTAAAAATTTCATTCTCTTTTGCTTTCCTTTTACTTTAAACTCTAAAAATCAATAACCTGCAAGAAACAACAAAATAACTTCTATTAAAGTGCAATATCACCAAAAATGAGTTTAAAATATGGGTCTAATAATGCATATATTTTTGGTGTATTAGTAACAGAACATCTACTTTTAAACTTCCAAAGTGGAACATCCTTTTCATGAGCTCTAATAGGTATAGTAGCAATGGCAAGAGCTAAATCATCAATTAATGTATTTAGTTTAGCTATACTCCAAACACCATCAATCCAACAATCGGAGATTAACAAACTAGAATCATAACCAGAGTCTGGCAAAATAGAATAAGAAGAAATCCCCCATTCATCCTTCCAGAAAGATATACAACCATCCCAAATGCCCCAAAAAATGAAATGAGAAGCCACATCCCATGCATAAATAACAGTCTTCCAAAGCTTAGAGTCCCCCACCTTTTTTATTATTTCTTCAGAGAATTAGTTTAGTAAATTGGGGTGGGATCCTGAGAGAAATAGAAGTTTCTTTTAAATCTCTATACTTTAGATGAACTAGCAGGTTTTTTGTGAGTTTTGTCTCAGGTTTATCCTATTTGAGAGAAGGAATTTCCGATCTTGAGGGTGGATTTATACTTGTTTTGGTGGAGTGGGATGGAGGCAACCATACTGGGATTTAAGACCTTGTCAATTGACCGTAGAAGGGTGAAGTATTTGTATTACTTATGATGCAAAAAGTGAGCCCATAAAAACTCCCCTAAATGAAATTTAAATCAAACTTTACACATATTAATATCAATAGTCTGTTGCAATGTTTTAAAACCAAGCCCACCAACATAAAGAGGTCTGTTACTATACTGCCAATTAGTCTAAAGTTTGGAGGATCTATAACCCTTCCAAAGAAATTTGTTGAAAATAATTTTAAGATTCTTATGTGTACTTTTATTGGTTTTAAGAACTTGCATAGTATAGAGAGGAAGAGTACATAGGACATTTTTTCAACAAAGTAAGCCTACCACCATTAGATAAAAAAGTATTTCTCCAATCATTTATCTTGAGTTTAACTTTATCAATCACATCATCCATCTGTGTTTGCTTACTCCTACCTCTAAGAATGTTCACCACAAGATTCTTAATTGGAAGCTTAAAATTTTTGTAACTGGTATAATAGAAAGCTCAGGCATGACTGTTAGAGGGGACACCTTTTTCAAAATAAATAGAGTACTTAGCCAAGTTAAACATCATTCTAGATATATTTTAGAATTCCTTTAATTAAGACATGGTATCTTTAATTGCACACTTTATAGCATTTAAGAACAAGATAGTATCACTAGCATAAGCAAGGTGACTCACCACAATCTTAGATTTATGAGAGAATTGAACATAAGAATGCTCAAGATGCAGCTTATTACAGAACCTAGAAAGGTAATCAAATGCAATAATGAAAATGATGGGATAAAGAGGACCTCCTTGTTTAATGCCTCTATTAGTAGAAAAAACCATGTGCTTTGCCATTAACCATCACACTATAGCTATTATTAGAAAGCCACCTCTTAATGAGTGCAAAATGTTAATAATGAAGTCCCAACTAATTATATCAAAAGCTTTCTTAATTTCCAATTTAAGAACCATGTTTCCCCCCTTCACTTTTTATCCAGATCTTAATTCATTTTCTGTGCTAAAAAGATATTCTCAGTAATATCCCTACCATTAATGAAAGCAAATTGCTAAGGAGCAATGATATGAGAGAGATGAGGCTGCAATCTATTAACTATGATCTTACTCACAACTTTAGAAATAATCGCAATGAGAGAAAGAGGACGGAAATTATTTCAGGAAATCTTATCATTACCTTTAGGTATGAGCACTATCAAAGCAGATATGAAATATTTACTAGGATTATCACCAAGGAAGAAACTTTTAATAGCAAGAAACAACCCCCTCCTTAATAACATTTTATGAGTGAGTGTAGAAAGAGAAGGAGAAACCGTCAGGGCCAGGAGCCTTGTTGGGGCAATTAGACTTTAAAGCAACAAGAATTTCCTGTTCATCAATAGGATGAGTTAAATGGAGGTTATTAATTTAATTATAATCATCCACAAATTGAGTAGGGTCCAATGGCATAACATTAGTAGAAGTTTGAAAAAGCTCATTAAAATAATTAAGAACATTTTCTCCAATATCTTTCATGCTAGTTAAAATTGGCCCATCCCCGTTTTTAATTTTCAAAATACTATTAATGTTTCTTCTATGCTTTAATGTGGCATGAAAATATTTAGTAATTTTATCCCCCACAGCAAAGGATATATCATTTGTCTTCTGTTGAAGTAAATTCTCTTCTAAAGCTATAACATACATTATCAAAATATGTGTCTGAACAACAATTTCCATCAAATAAAGAGAACAAACAAGTTGAGCATCCAATGAGTCAACAACATTATAAGCATCCTAAACTTTTTTATTATAAAAAAAAATCTTGTAATTCCATTTAGTAAAATGAGCGACCATCTTTTTATTCACTTGTCAAAGTACAAAAAAAGGAGTCTCAGCTTCTTCATACTACCACACTTGATTCACCAAATTCAAAAAAGTATCATGAGAAGTCTAGTCATTAAAAAACTTGAAATGAGATATGTTTAGTTTAACAGTAAAAAACAAAGTAAGCAAAATTGGATTGTGATTAGATGTAGCATAGCTCAAGTGTTGAACCCTCACAATAGAAAAGTGGCATAAAAAAGCAGAATTAGCCAAATACTGATTCAGTCTTTGATAAAAAAAACCCCTCCTCCATGTATAATGAGAACCAGTATAATCCAAGTCAAAAAGTCCTGCATTTGAAATAGAATTAGAAAACCTATTAATAAGAACAAGATCAACTCTTCCACCCCCTTTTCTCTCCATAGGTTTCATATTCATATTAAAGTCACCACCAATAAACCAATTTTCATTAATAAGGCTTCCCATAAGCTCAAGTTTTTGTTAGAGCAAATATTTATCATGCAACTGAGAACTTGCATAGACAAAAGTTCCCCACCCTTGAAAATCTTCAAACTTGATCTGAGTTAAAACATATTGTTCCTCATCTTTAATAATGGAAAGAGTGACAAAGGGCTTCCAAAAAATCCAAATTTTGTTATTGATGTTGCAATAAGAACGATACTCTTTAAATTTATTTAAAATTCTATTATTATTAACATGAACCATAGACTCCAAAAGAGCAAAAATGAGAAAATTATGAACCCTACTAAGATATTTGAGCCTAGTAAGGGAGTTAGGGTCCGTCACTACCCTATATTCCAAACCATAATGCTAAAAATTATGACATGACTAGCCCTTCTAAAAGATCTAATAAGGTTGACTAACTGTTCCCCATCAGAATTATAATTACCATCCTGGATGATGTTGGTAGCATTAAGACTAGATAGCTTATTATTATGTTTAACTTTTTTTCTTGAATGCTATTGAACCTGCCACTCATTTTCTAAAGTTTTACTACATTATAGAGAGAAGTATTAATATCAATAGTAACAGTAGGAACCCCAACTATAGTAGTATCAGTACCAGAACTAGAGGGAACAAAATCCCCATGATTAACTAGAATTTTATCGGGAATATTAGAAACCTCTGGTAAGGTTGTTTCCAAATGCTCCACGGTAAACACATTCACATTTAGTGCATTACAATCATCTGCCAAAGTATTACCATCATTAGTATTCACTTGTTGAGGAATAACATCAGAGCGTGTGAGTGTAGCCTCATTGCTTAAATTCTCTAAGTTTGAAATAGTAGTTGTATAGAAACATTTGCTACTAAATCAACCTCATTTTCAATAGACGATGGGATAATCTGAGGATCAATATGTTTATGGTTTTTGGGTAGGGTAGTGAGTGGAGCATTATGGGATGTTTGTTGACCGAACAAAGAATAATGAGTGCAGTAAGGAGAGTTCCTTTCAAATTCAACAGGTTGCCAGTATCCTTGATGTTGTGATACTATCCAAATTTAATTGCAGAATGGCTGTGTTGTGTCTCTTTTTACAAGAATATGAGATTCAGATGGTCTCAATAGCGTATAAGTAGCGCTATCCATTTTCAATTATTGAGAAGTGTGCGAGCTACCCTCCCCTCTGATCTATCCAAGATGGCTGTGATGAAAAAATCCTTTTAGACTTCTCTTGAGAGGATTTTCATTCGGTTAGATGGTAGAAGGATTGTAAATCTACCAGAGCTGGTGACTTGGGATTTAAAAGCTTCTAGCAAATTAAACAAACCAATTACTATAAAATTTAGATAATGTTCAGAGTACATTCCTCACTTTGGGCTAAATATGTGAAAGGAAAATAATGCAAGGATCTTCATCCCTCGCTAGTGTCAAGTAAAGTAGGAGACTACGAAATTGGACTAATATGCTGAAAGTCAGGACAATGGGTGAAAATATTTTCATATGAGAATTGGCGGAAGGAAATATTAATTCTTTGCTTAATAACTGGACTCTTGATGGCAAGCTAGCTCTCAAATCCTCTCACCTTGTTGATAAGTCTTTTTAGGTGGCTAATTGTTGGTCTGAGGATGGTTGGAACATACAGGCTCTGTAGAACATTTTAGACTGTACCCAACTCACCAAAATTATGAAGATCCGAGTTGACCCATCTAAAAAAGACAAAAAAATTTTTCAGAAGAAGCATCCTCAAACTATGTCGGCTTACATTTCCAATACTTGTAACTCTCTACAAGAAGTCAGCAGGGGCTCCAAGGTATGGAGTAAAATTCTATCCCCTTCAATATCTTTCTTCTACTAGAGGTTCTTCTAAAAATTACTCCCAACAAATGACATATTGAAATTTAAAGGGTTGAGAGGCCCCTCATGTTTTGTGTTTTGTAGAAATGAGAAGGTGTCCTTGATTCATCTTTTTTTCAATTGTGCATTTATTCAAGTGGTCTGAAGGTGCATTTTAGCCAGGTTGAAGATCTCCGCCTTACAATACCTTGGGGTAATTTCTATCAGTGCTGAAAATATTGGTTGGATTATCATTTATCTATGTGCCTTTTGTTATTGCTTGGTTTGTGTGGATAGCTAGAAATAATACTAAGTTTGATGGAATTTGGCTAGATGCTACTGAGATTACTAAGAATTGCTCAGTGTACCTCCATAACCTCTCCAAGTATAAGAAATTTCCTTATATTTTCTCTTAACTAGTTCATCATACACTTAAGGTTCTTAAATTTTCCTAATCCATTGGAAGTCCCCTCCAACTTGTTAGGTTAAATTGAATACTAATGGTAGTTTCTTGGCTGCTTATGCTGACATTTGGGGGGTATTTAGAGATTGCGATGGTAAATGCTTGTTGCCTAGGCTTTGGATCCTTTGGAAGCTGAAACTCAGGTTGTTTTTTGGACCATACTTATTGTAAGGAGATGTGGCTTTGGGCATCTCCATGTTGAGTCTGATCTTTGACTTTGATCCATATTTTAACTAGTCTGATAGAGTACCTTTTGCATTTAGTGTACTGGGCCAATCTTATTTATAGCATGGGAGCAGATATCAGCATTATATATTCTCATATTCTCAGGGAACGCAACAAACCAGTTATTCGGTTGGCAAGGACTAGGCTACATTCTGAGTAGATTCTTATTAGTAAACATGTTACTCCACCTCTTGATCTTCTTTTGAAGGGTGACATTTTGGTCCTCCCTTTCATTAGCTTTTTATCTTGTTAGCAGATTGTTTTGTTTAGGGTTTCCCCTTAGTTTGGTATCCTTAGTTTTTTGGCTTTTTAATGAATTTATAGCCGAGTTAGGTCCTTTATAATATATATATATATATATATATATATATGAAGGAAGGAGCATTATTCGGCTCCTTACGTGTTAATCACAAAAGTTGAGTACATAGGGTTGGAAGAGAATCCCCCAAAACTAAAAGAATAAAGGAAATATAGTACACACTCATATGGGGGTTCCTTTAACACATTAGAAATCCTCACATCAGTTATAAAAAAAATATTATACCAAAAAAAAGTAAAGACTAAAAATGTTTGTATACCCAAAACGCATATACCCAGGGAAAAGAAAAATACAAAGTCAAGCCCAAAATACTCAAAAATAGAGAGCTTCTCCAACAGACAAAAGCTGCTCCAAAAAATTGAACCTGCACCAAAGGCTAATAAAAAAATTTATAGAAAACACCCATGTCACTTTGGAAGTGTGGAAACTTTAGTAAGTATATTATAAATCCGCATTGAATCAGTTTCTATTAACAGTCTAGAGTAGTGAAAAATAATTGCAATCTTAATACCCATCAACAAAGCCCAACCTTCACATTCTAAAGGACTTACAGCCTTAATCAGGGAAGCAAAATGGCATAAATAAGTGTCCAAATCATCTCTTAAAACCCCTTCAATTCCGAAAGCTTGTGAACTCCAGCTGCCATCAGTATTAAGTTTAATCAAGCCACCACTAGGAGGCTACCATTTGATAGAAGATGGCCTCCTACCCAATTGTTGCAAAGGCTCAAAATTGTTTAGCCTTAAAGTATGACACACCTTATAGTAGTTAGAGAGTATATGAGAAATAGTAAGGGAGGGGATAAGGGGAGTTCTCATACTTATAGTTGTTTCTAGCCGACCAAATAAACAAAAGAACCACCATAATTAAATATGTAAGCCTTTTATGCTGTGAAACTTTTCAAGCAGCCATATAATCCTCTAACCGATAGAAGAGTGGCTAAAGGATACTCAGATGCCTCTCAATCCCCAACCAACAAGCTTTGGAAAAGGAGCATTCATATAAAAGAAGTGATAAATTCTCTTTAGATTTACTACAAATATAACATTTAAAGACAATTTTTAAACCTTTCAGCTTCAAAATCTCATCTAAAGGCAGCATTAATAGAGAAAGTATTTATAAAATAAAGGAAATGGAAGGGGAGATGAGAGTATTCCAAATATGGTCTCCCCACCTCCAATCAGTAAAATTATGCAAATTTTTGTCTACCATTTTAGTAATGGAGACATTAGAGGAGAATTTCTAGTGAGGGGCATCTTTCTTATCATGAGAAATAGGGATATTTGTTATAGTGGCAGCATAATCCTCCACCAATTCCTTGAATAATGGCCATTGGTCCAATAATGAGAGACCAATAAATCATTGTCTTGCATAAGGGGTTTAATATCATGAAAATCAGTAATACACTAATGTTAAATCTTACCTTTCCCAATATCCTAGTAAATATAATGGCTAGCAAGAGATCTCACTTTTAGAGTAGATTTCAAAATTCTAGAGTCTCCAACCTTCCAACTCACAATAGAAGGGTGCAACTAAGAGAAATACTTATCCCAGAAAGAAGTATCGGCTCTAAATTTGAACCATAATTTGCACAATTAATCTCTGCAAGAAGTTGTAGATTTTTAAAACCAAGGCCTCCGGAAGTGCATGTTTTACAGACTTTATGCCAATCTACCCAATTTTTTTATTATCCCCCACCAAAACAAAGGAACTTATTGAAAATATGTTCAAGAGTTTTTTGAGTGCTCTTTTTCAAGTTTAAAACTTGCATAACATATAAAGTTATACTTTGAATAAGACTTTTCAATAAAGTAACTCTACCCCCATTAGAAATAAAAACATTATGCCAATCAACAATTTTTATCTTAATACACCACCACAACATCAAATTGAGTTTGCTTCCTCCTACCATGAAGGATATTAATTCCAAGATATTTGAGGGGTAAGGCAGCAGTAGAGCAACCAGTAGAGGAGGTTGCTCAATTAAGAATTGTAGATTTGACATTTTTTTCTCAAAATAGAGATGACATTTAACATTATTAAAGAATAAACCAGAAGTTTTTTGAAAATCATTTAGAGTATCTATGATACTTTTAATAACAGCTTTGGTAGAGTTGAAAAGTAGAATAACATGATCAGCATAAGCTAGGTGGCTAACCATAATCTTTAGTTTTTGAGAATATAGAATATGAGGATGTATCTCATTCAAATTATTCATCAAACATGAGAAATAGTCCAAAGCCAAGATAACTATTATTGGTGATAAAGGATCACCATGCTTGATGCCACATTTTGCAGAGACAAAATCATACTACTTATCATTTACCAAGATGCTATAATTATTATTCTCAAACCAACGCTTTATAAGGTGGTAAAAATTGGGTGAGAAGCCTCTAGCTATCAAAATATTAAGGATAAAATCCAAACTTGTAGGGTTAAAAGCATTTTTAATATCAAATTTTATAACCATATTTTCCCCTTTGTACTTTTTATTTAAATCTTCCGCCATTTCTTGTGCAAGAAAGATATTATTAGTTATTTCTCTTCCCCGAATGATAGCAGATTGATGAGAAGAAATGATTGTAGAGAGATGTGCTTGGAGACAAGAATTAATCAATGTACTGATAACTTTAGAGATGACCAAGGTAAGAGAGATAGGCCTAGAATTATCCCAACACTTTTTTTATTAGCTTTAGGGATGAGCACTATTAAAGCTGAGGTGAAAAATTTTTCGAGGTTATCACCAAGGAATAAACTTTGGATAGCAAGAAAACCCTCCTTTTTGATAATTCTCCAACAATTCACATAAAAATCTGGTGTAAAATCATTAAGTCCAAGAGCCTTATTAGGATTTATATCCTTAAAATCCAAGAAAATCTCCTGTTCAAATGGAACGTTAGCAAGAGAAAGACCAGCCACATATTCCCTCTCAGCATCAAAAAGAGTAGAGTTGACGGGAAGCACTTGAGTATTAGAAGTAAGCAAATTAGTGAGAAATTACACCACACTGTTACCAATACCTTCTTCATCAGTAATCATATTGGGATTTTATTTGCAAAATGGTATTAATGTTTCTTCTGTGCTTAATGAAGGAAAATATTTGGTGTCACAGTCCCCACTTGTAAAGATTATGTCATTAGCCTTTTTCTATAAAAATTGTTCCTCAGGAGAGATAGCCTCAAGAAGTGAAGTATGTTCCTTAGCCACTTCATTCTCAAGAGAGGGATTAGAGATCACCTGATGTTCTAATGAATTAACCATCCTTTGAGCCGCAGTGACCATATGATGAACATTGCCAAAAAGCATGAAAGTTCCACCATCTCAATCTACTAGCTAATTTCTTATGTAATTTCCAGAGAACATACCAAGGTTCCCCGACATCGACAATTTTCCAAGGTTGCTGAACAGGACTGAAAAAACTATGATCATTAATCAAAATATTAAAGAATTTGAATTTATTAGTACTAGGCTTATGATCAAAAGCAAGAGTGAGCATAATAGGATTTTGATATGAGGCTGCATAACTCAAGTGATGAACCGTGGAAATAGGATAATAATTAACAAAATAGTGGTTACGAAATAACCTATCTAGGCGTTGGGAGAGCGAACCTCTCCTCAACGTATAAGGTAAGCCGAGAAGCCCATATAAAAAAGTCTCGCAACTGAAATATTATCACAAAATTAATTAATGAGATTTATATCACATTTACCTCCACCTTTTCTTTCCTCGGGCTTCATAATCATGTTGAAATCACTAGCTACAATCCAACTTTTTGTGGTAGTCTGTCTCATTTCTATAAGTTAATTCAAAGAAAGAATTTATCCTGCAAAATAGAGCTTATATAGACAATAGTGGCCTAACCTTTAAAGTCTTCCAATTGAAAGTGAGTAAAAAAACTCTATTTATCATCTTAAATAAAATTCATCTGAATATTTCTTAGTCATAAAAGCCAAACCTTTTTGTTGACATTGCAATAATGATTATAATGTTTAAACTTCTTAAGTTTTTTCTACTTATTAGAGCTACCATAGGTTAAAAAATGGCAAAAGATTAAATTTATGGACCCTGCAATAGTCTTTAAGTATATTAAGAGAGTTAGGGTCTGTAACTCCCATAATATTCTATTTCATAAGCCTAAACATGATGCCTTAGGGTAGCCCTTCTATAAGACTTAAGAGAGCTACCCACATGATCCACATCATAATAATAAATACCCTCTTTAATGATGTTGCCTTTATTCAAGTGTGAAAGTTCATGTTTCCACTTGAATCACTTTATTTGAGATTTTTGAACTTGTCATTCATTTTGTAAAGCATTAATAGCCTCATGCATAATTGGTTTTGTATGATCAACATAATATAGAATTGCATTATCTCAAGAAGGCCCCATATGAGAAGGATCTATAGGTAAGGCCACCATGTGTATCAATATTATCATGCAAAACAGAAGGATTAAGCATTAGTGAGTGAGGACTATCTTGCAAGGTTATTTAACAGTGTGATTAATAATGTTTAAATTAGCACGATGATCAAGTAGTGGATCCATGCCAGAAGGGTCCTCGGGTTGAGCGTCAACATGAGTTGAAGAAATCACAATATTCTCGGTTTGTGGCTCAGAAGCTACATTGTTACCAAATAATTTTAACTGGGGATTTAATCAATAACAGTGGGAAGAGGAATGCCCAAAAATGCGACAATGAGTACAATAGTTTGAATGTCTCCGAATTTCCAATGGTTGACAATAACCACGATGTTGTGAACCTATCCAAATCTCATTACAGAAAGGTTGTGTGATATCACATTAATCCCCCCATGGAAGAAAATTATTTATCAGTCTCTCATTGCTGAACCAATGGCCATTAGGACTTAAACATATTGAAGGAGTTGGTGAGGGATTAAGTTGCCCCTGTAGCAAATATCCCTATTTCTAATGATTAAAAAGATACCCCTCACAGGAAATTCTCCTCTAATGTCTCCATTACTAAAATGTCATACAACAATTTGCATAATTTTACTGATTGGAGGTGGGGAGACCTTATTTGGAATGCTCTCATCTTNAATTCCTCTTCCTCTAGAACAATTATCTCATGCATAAATTAATAATTCTAAGAGAAATTAGTTTTAAAAAATAAAAGAAACAATGTTTCTTTTTTGCAATTCATGAGAAATGATTCTCAATTATTATCAGAATCAAACTTGTATGACTGATGATAAAGAATGAATGAAAAATAAGGAATCCAAAAAATACTTACAGTGGACAGGGAAGGTGTTGAGAAAAGAAGCGCTGAAGGAGAGCTTCGATCCTGCAGTTCTAGTGTTGGAGGATTCGTGTGTTGCGATTCGAGTGCTGGATGAATCGCAACCGGGACAGGTTGGGAGAAATCACGACCGGATTGAAGTGGGAATGATTTGGAGGAATCGCGACCGGGACGGGTTGGGAGGTGTTGCGACCGGAAATGGTTGGGAGAAATCACGAGAGGAAGATCTGTAGGAAGTGCGATTGGGAGAAGGATCGGGGACGAGATCAAGGGCTTCGAAGCACGACCGGGACGGGTTGGGAGGAGTTGCGACCGGAAATGGTTGGGTGAAATCGCGAGAAGAAGATCTGAAGGAAGTGCGACTGGGAGAAGGATCGGGGACGAGATCGAGGGCTTCGAAGCGCGGCCAGGAGAAGGATCGGGGATGAGATCGGACAGAAGGATCGAGGACGAGATTGCAGGCTGGAGGGTAATAAGTTCGAACAAAACGCGGAAAACAACCTCCGAAGTGCGGCCGGGATTAATGAAGAATTTGCGTTGACGATTTCGTACTGTCGTTCATACGCGCGAAACAAACTCCTGCTAGGCTTTTTCGGAACGCCCACCACACTAATAAGCTGCCCCAAACGTGCCCTAAGGCAATCAAATACTCAGAATCCGAGTTGTTTGACCAGACGCAAAGCGCAGGATACACAAATTGTTCTCTATGATGAAACCAACCCAAGGACAAAATTCACTCCTTAAGTCCTATTGTTGTATCAGGGACATCCACTAAGCTCTCTAAAATATCAAGAAGAGCAGTCTTAGCCATCACTTGGGATCTCTTCGTCTAAGAGCAATTACCAATCAGATTACGGTGATTTACCCTCAGCTCAATAGTCAGTCCAATTAGTCCAGCCCTATAACAATTATACTCTGGGCCCACATATATAAAATATCTATAATAACAAATACAACTATTCTAAAGCAGGGGCATAAATATAACTTCACACATTATTCTATTTTGCTACAAATAGAGATCCTTGTATGGATAAAGGATTACCAACTTACTTCAAATTATTTTTATTTTCCGTGCACCTCCGTCTTTCTCTCTTATATTATACTCCATTTCTTAGATGCAAGTCACGTACAAATCAAGATTCAATACATTATTAACTTTAATTTTAATTTTTCTTAAAAAAAAAAGGACTGAAAATGAAACTCATATGAATGCATTAGTCCACTAATCGTTGGGTTACATCATTCTCATGCTTAAAATATAAAATTAATATTTACCTAACATAAAATTTCCTATAATTGACGGTCTAGAAGGAAGAAAATCCAACATTTGAAATGCACTTTTACAACCAATATACTTTTCATAACAACCTTGCTAAGCCATATGTTCTCATNAAAAAAAGAGTTGATTGATTTTGGAAAGTTTGTTTTGTTTTGCAGGTGAAGTAAGATTTACAACCAAGCATGCATAATATTTGAAGCAAGAGTAAATTACAAAAGGTAAAATGACAGAAATTAAATAACACTATAAAAGCNTTAAAACGACACCGGTTAGGATCTCACAGTTCCCTCATTCTGGTACCACTATTTTCTTTTGAATTTACTTAGCTTAAACGGGTTGTTAAATCCATTTAAACAGGGGAGATCTCATTAGCAATCGTGGGTTACCTCATCCGAGGGACTCCCGTAAATTCAAAATGACGTGTTATGAAATTGTTGTTTTTGTTTTAAAAATTNTCGTGGGTTACCTCATCCGAGGGACTCCCGTAAATTCAAAATGACATGTTATGAAATTGTTGTTTTTGTTTTAAAAATTTTGTTTATTTTTGAAAAAAAAGAGTTCATTGATTTTGGAAAGTTTGTTTTGTTTTGCAGGTGAAGTAAGATTTACAACCAAGCATGTATAATATTTGAAGCAAGAGTACCCTAAATTACAAAAGGTAAAATGACAGAAATTAAATAACACTATAAAAGTGTACCTGTCGTATTCTCGCTGCTCCCGCTGAAAGATTAGAACTTGAAATAGGTATATAATTTTGCAAAAATTTAAATAAATTGCAAGGGTAGATGAAGGTGTAGTTACCAAAACCTGTCATAACTTGGTGAATCCCTAAAAGTTTTTTTAATGGATGATTTTCTGGACAAAGAATAATAAGCTCAATTATCATTCAAAACATCTAAAAGGTCATAAAAGCGTCTGGGGAACAATNTGAAGGTGTAGTTACCAAAACCTGTCATAACTTGGTGAATCCCTAAAAGTTTTTTTAATGGATGATTTTCTGCACAAAGAATAATAAGCTCAATTATCATTCAAAACATCTAAAAGGTCATAAAAGCGTTTGAGGAACAATCCCTAACAACTTTTAAATTCCTTTTGAAGTGTTTTGAGTCTATTTGAACATATTATATTGTTCCATTGATCATCCCAAGATTTAAATTTAATTTTAATGAGTTAATACACCTTATGCTCTGTGAACTTGATATTTTAATTATCTTAAGAGTGGGGTACTCAATTAATCAATTGATATTTTACTTAAAAGTTATGTAAGTAGATGTCTTAGCGCAAGCTTAAGTCATTAAAGATTTTGTACTCGCCTCTAAATTTGGGCTTCTAGTGTTTAAAGGTGTTAATTATCAATTATATTAACTTTTCTAAGCTTCATCNAAGTGTTTTGAGTCTATTTGAACCTATTATATTGTTCCATTGATCATCCCAAGTTTTAAATTTAATTTTAATAAGTTAATACACCTTATGCTCTGTGAACTTGATATTTTAATTATCTTAAGAGTGCGGTACTCAATTAATCAATTGATATTTTACTTAAAAGTTATGTAAGTAGATGTCTCAGCGCAAGCTTAAGTCATTAAAGATTTTGCACTCGCCTCTAAATTTTGGCTTCTAGTGTTTAAAGGTGTTAATTATCAATTATATTAACTTTTCTAAGCTTCATTAGACAAGTTCAAAAATTAAACCTAGCTCACTATCAAACCCTTAACAATTTTAAGGGTAAATTTGCAATTATCAAAATTTTAATTGAAGTGAGATACATTCTTATTAAAAAATCATATCATCACCAATTATGAGCTTCAAATTAATGAATTCTTATCTTCCTAACTTAAGCTCATAACTCTATCATCATCCAATTTTCATTGACTTCCAAATAGTGATAATTTAGGAAATTATAATTTTACCCTTATCATGAAAAGGTGGTAGATTGGTTTCTAACTTTTATCCCATTGCATTTCAAACATCCAAAAGAATTCATTAAAATCAAAATTATCCACTTTTCCCTTAGTTAATCCTAAATTTTGATTATGACACTAAATCTAAAATTACCATTTTGCCCCTAGGCTCTCCACTTCATAACTCATCAAAAATAATTTAAATAATTTTGAAATATTAAGAGAACCCCTAAGATATCAGAGGAGAAAATGTGATTTTTAAAAATTTAATGTAGTTTAAATAATTATTTTAACTTAGAAAATATGATTTTCAATTTTAATTTATATAATTAATTGAAGTAATTTTTTTTTGTTCATGGAAAAATTATTGGAGGTTCGCCTATGTCAGAGGATCACTTGGACAAAATTTTATAATTTTTTGAATTACATTTTTATTATTATAATTATTTATTGAATTTAATGATTTAATTAAATAGAAAATATGTTTTAATTACAAAAATTACTTTTTATAATTTTATTAAATCTCTCTAAGTCCAGAGAAATTAGAGAAATAAATTTTTTATTTTTATGATTTTTTAATTTATTTATTATAATTATTTTAATTGCAAATTAGAGAAAATACATTTTTAGCCTTTAAAAATTTGTATTTAGCTTTAGAAAATTAGGAAAAATATTCTAATGAGTCCCAAGTGATCATAAAACAATTAGGAACATTTTGGACCATTTTTTTGTATTTTCAAATTTTTTGAATTTTTAAATCATTTTTAATTCAAAAAATAAGCTTAAAAATAAAATATTTATTTAAGAATAATTTTTATTTTTTTGAAGTGTCCATGATCATAAAGAACTCAAAAACCATTTTTCATATTTTTCTTAATTATATTTAATTTATTAAAATTATTTTAATGCCAAAAATACAATTTTACTTGAAAAATCCATTTTTTTGGTAAAAATAAATCAAATAAATTTCAAATTTTTACAGTGAGTCAAAATAAGTATTATTTACAGTGTGGAAATTATTTTATAAATTTTTTAAATGTTCTAAATTTATTTTTAATTTTTATGAGTTTTAAGGGTTAATTAACTATAGTCATTTATACAAATACTAAAATTTAAATTACAAATTTCCAGAAGTCCTCTGACCATAAGGAACCTATCAAAATAAGTCCCATGATTTTTTTATTTATAATTTAATTTATATAATTATTTTAAGCAAAATAACCATCTAGACTTGAAAATTAGGGTTACATGTGTAGAGATGCTTTCTAACTTTAGAAAAATCACAAGACATCTCTATTGTCATGAGGAACAAACTAAAATATCAAGTTATGGTGATTATTATGTGCTTAATTAAATTTAAAACATTGCAGCGAGTATTTAATTAATTAAAAATGATAGACACACCAAATAATTTTATTTTTATTCCACATTAATCTCCTTTGTTCACCAAGCAACACAGTATTTTTATTTTATTTTTATAATTTTTCTAAATTAAGTTGTGGATTTTCTAAGTTCTGTAATTAAAAATAAATAAAAAAACCTATTTTTCTACTTATCCGAGTCAGCCGCCACGCCATCCTCGTATCCTCTANATTTTATTTTTATAATTTTTCTAAATTAAGTTGTGGATTTTCTAAGTTCTGTAATTAAAAATAAATAAAAAATCCTATTTTTCTACTTATCCGAGTCAGCCGCCACGCCCTCCTCGTATCCTCCGAAGATCCGCGTGTCGCGCTGCCATTGGATGCCACCATCTAACTCAGTAGCCATGCGGTGCGTGCTTTTCGTTCTGTCCATCCGACGCGATCTGGACTATCCAACCAATACACGTGTGATCCAACAACTCTCCATCAACGTCCTCGATAACCAGAATCGTGAACTGCACAACTTCAAACCCTAAGATCTCGGCCTAGACTTAACCAAATCACTTCAATTTTGTTCCTACACCTTCATCTACTTAAGGTGAACACATTTATACGACTACATGCATATGAAATTAAATTTTTCTTCATAAAGGCTCAATTCGAGCCAAAAAATAGGGTTGGGACCATATACCTTAGTCTGAGAGGGGAGGCCTCAATCAGATGCATGTGGAAGTATAATGGAAGCTTCTGGAAGTGTTGATTTGCAGTGGTGAATGCTCCAAATATGAATTAGACCAACAGGTGGCGTGAACTTGGTCAAATAGTGGGTTAAAGGGCTCAAAGTGATGGGGTTTGAGTGGGGAGCTTCTTCTTAAGCTCTGGTCAAGCTCGGGGAAAGTTTAATTTGAGGTTTGGTGNTCGATAACCAGAATCGTGAACTGCACAACTTCAAACCCTAAGATCTCGGCCTAGACTTAACCAAATCACTTCGATTTTGTTCCTACACCTTCATCTACTCAAGGTGAACACATTTATATGACTACATGCATATGAAATTAAATTTTTCTTCATAAAGGCTCAATTCGAGCCAAAAAATAGGGTTGGGACCATATACCTAAGTCTGAGAGGGGAGGCCTCAATCAGATGCTTGTGGAAGTATAATGGAAGCTTCTGGAAGTGTTGATTTGCACTGGTGAATGCTCCAAATATGAATTAGACCAACAGGTGGCGTGACCTTGGTCAAATAGTGGGTTAAAGGGCTCAAAGTGATAGGGTTTGAGTGGGGAGCTTCTCCTTAAGCTCTAGTCAAGCTCGGGGAAAGTTTAATTTGAGGTTTGGTAGAGTGTGGTGGGCTCTCATGTTTCTGACCAAATTTTGAGCTCTGGAATTGAGCTCAGACAGTGGTGGAGATGGCTGGATTAAACTTAGGAAGGCTTGGAGAGTCTCTGGAAACAATTTGGTAGAGTTTCCCTTAGGTTTTTGGATTAGCTCCCCCCTTGGCTGTGGGAGGTGGGGTTTAAATATGAGAGCTTAGGGTGGCCACCATGGATAGCCAGTGGGTGCAAAGGGTTGCTGAGGTGGAGGGCTGAGTATCACCAATTCTCACCCACCAATGACCAATGGGGATGAGCCAACTCAGGGAGTTAAAATTTTGAGTTTTGGCTATAGGGCGACTCTCAATTTTGTTGTTTTCTGACCACTAGGCCGATTGATCCCGACTGTTTAAATGCAACAANGTCACCAATTCTCACCCACCAATGACCAATGGGGATGAGCCAACTCAGGGAGTTAAAATTTTGAGTTTTGGCCATAGGGGGACTCTCAAATTTGTTGTTTTATGACCACTAGGCCGATTGATCCCGACTGTTTAAATGCAACAATATAACAACGTCTTTGATTATATTTTTAATTTACATTTCCTTACTTTACAACAATACCAAAAATTTGATCTTGGAGAAAATAAGAACTTAACATTTCAATTTATATATATTGGGATACTACGTAAGTATAAGTATCATTATCAAGTAATATACAACTTTTTAATTAATTCTCAAATATCGAACCCACAAGAATTGTTCACAATATGCACTTTTAAATATCAAACTTTCTATTTCAAAAAGAAAATTACTTAAACTATAGATATTTTCACGGTGGGTAAAATTCAATTTTTTTTTGTATTTTTGATATTTTGACAAAACAATAAAAAATTCTAAAGAAAACTTAAGTTTATGTAAAAGAAAAGCACTGAATAAAAAACATATTTCTCCTTATCATATATCAGTAATAAGTATAGGAATTCTTTTGTGGAAGTATGCAAAATGTGTTGTGCCAAATAGGAGCAATATTATTCTTTATCCTTATTAGAGACACTATAAAAATATTGACTAATTTAAAGTTTGAATAATTTTGAAGACCGACTAGGCGGGGAAGATACCAGCTCTCACTCTAGAGTTCTCTCGATTCCCTCCACGTGGGGACTAACATCTTCTATCAGAACCTAAAACAATAAACCAAGTTGGGGGCTTTAACCTGTCACTCTAAAGTCTTCTAACTCTACACCTTTTAAATATTATTTTCCTATTTATTTGCACTAAATCATATGAATTACATTCTCATTACCTATGTGATTCTTTCCAATTGTTGACTGAGACAATACCAGTCCGGTTCTTACATGTTCTCACAATAAATTTTAGCATCTAGATANTCCAATTGTTGACTGAGACAATACCAGCCCGGTTCTTACATGTTCTCACAATAAATTTTAACATCTAGATAGATCAGATCAAAAAGTAAATGAAGTATATGGAATTAAATCATCACAACTTCTTCCAACATTAAAGATTAATACTCTCCACAACTTCCATCCAACACTTTAATTACTTATTATTTTAAGGAGAAAGATAAAGAAAACTACTCAAAATCTATGGAGAAAACAAAACCACACTTTAGTTTAAAAATAGAATCATTGTCAAACCAACAAGAAGTCTCGATTAAAACCAAAAGTAGTTTTAAAATAAAGATAAAAATTTATCTCAAATCCTCTACCAAACTGTTGAAGTTCCTTTGAATCTTTTCTCTATCACAACACTCTTAAATCTCAAAATAAAACTAAAAACAAAAAAGATAAAGTAAATTTGCAGTGCCTGAAAAATCTCTTCAAAAGAACTTCTCACGACTCCCCCAAAAGAACTTCGCAGAACTCCCCTCTTTTTTCTCTAAACTTCCTTCTTTTATAATTTCCAAAGAGGTGCCTTGGTATCTCTTCAAAATGTTTCCTGATTTGATGTATTTTTCAAAGGATGCCTCCTTTCACAAGTCTTTTAACCATATTTTTGTTTCTAGTGGTCATAACCACCCTCTTTAGCCAATAAGTGCCTCAAATGTTTCTTCAAAATTTGGCAAAATGAATTAAACTGTCAAATAACTGCCTCTGGTGCTTAAGCGTGGGGCCTCAGGTGCTTAGGCGCGACCTTCTCTATTTCACCGGCGCGTAAGCGCCGATCTAGCGCTTAGGCGCCAAAACACTTTTGCACCATTTTTACATTTTTGCTCCAAATTTGATACTTTTTCACTCCTTTTAGCATTTTTTACCTTGTTACTTGTACCTAAAAGAAAAACACACAAATACCTTCCATTAAAACACAATATCTTAAAAATAGGTATAAATATGTGTCTAAAAACACTATATGTTTTAAGTGTATCACCGATCGGTCAAGCTAGGGTTGGTGGCCAAAGGAGGCAGGTGAGCTAAGAGAGGGTCAATGATGCTTAACTCTGAATGGTTAAGGATGATGGCAAAGATATCTTGGGTTTAAACAAATATGGGAAGAGATCCCCTAAATCAAGGGACCCTTGTTCCATGGCTCATGTAGGGTGGTCTGGATGGATCTAGGCTGTTTTCTAGGGTCCAAATGTTGGATGTGGTGGCAATAGTTTGATCAATTTGGGTAGGTTTGGTTACACGCATGACTTGGGATCAAAATCATGTCATGAGTTTGGATTTGAGTTTAAGTTTAGCTAGAATTTGAATTTGGCTCAATTGATTGATCGATTTGACTTGGATAATTTTCAAGAGAAGTTTGGAAAAGGAATTGAGTGATTTTGAATTTATTTGGGGATTCAATTTGATGAAATTTGGTTCATGGTCAATTTTGGCCATTTGGGTTAGACTTGGGTTTGGATTGGACTAAAATTTGGATATGGTTTAATTGATGGTTCAATTTGATCCAAAATATTTTCATGAAGAATTTTGGTGATCAGTTGGGTGGAAATTTTGGGGTTATGAGGCTCAATTTGGGAGGTTTGGGCTTTTGGTCAAAATTGGGGACATTGGCTCAAGTTGGATTTGGGTGAGCTTTGAGTTCAAATTTGGGTCAATTGATTGTTCAAACTAATTTGGGGAAGTGTTATGAAGAATTTGGAATTCAAATTTGTGGAAATTGATTTGATCATGGGGTTTAATTTTGGGGATGTGAGGGTATGGCTAAAATTGGGGATTTTGGATTAAACATGAAATTTGACTTAAAATTGGGTTTAATTGAACTTTAATTTATAATTAGGATTGGGAATGATGAATTTAAGTTTGGAATTGAAATTAGGGCAGACTAGAGGCAATTTAGTGGAAATTGGGGGTTGGTCCTTTAAGGGCAATTTGTGGATTTGGAAAAATTAGGATTGGTTGAGAATTTTAATCGTGATGTTGCCCTATTTGAGCCATAGGACCAAGGGAAATCCCATTATGGATCCTTCATGAGCTGCTCCTAGCCAAGCCTTAGCCCAGGGCTAATGGTTCAGGGGACCATCCACATGAGTTTCTAGTAGATTAGGGGATCAAGCTAGGTATACTTAGAGCTTAGGTTATGAGTGCAGGTTGATACACCAAAATAATATGTTGTTTTAAGTATACATTTTATGCTTATTTTTTGTTATATTGCACTTTAAAGAAGAGTATTTTCATGTTTTTTTTACAGGTATATCAATTTTAGGCATTTGGAGCAAAAATACAAAAATGACAAAATTTAGAGTCAAAACAGCGAATTTTGAGATTCTAGCGCCTGAAGTGCCATTTGACAGAGAGCTGGCACGTGAAGCGCTAAAACCCAGAACAACGCAGTCTTAAGCAAGTTGGGGTCTCAAGCTCCAGAATCAGCGCTAGAGACGATTTCTTGGATCAATTGACACGACTTTTGAATTCAAAAGGGTTGACTTTTAGACAAAATTTTGCAGGGAATTTTGAATTCTTTTTGGAGAGAGGAAGCCTCTAATAAAAGCGAGGAAAGTATAGGACTTGATGGAGGAGTTGGAGGAGAGTTTTGGTGGTGGTGCGGAGAAGAAGAAGGCAAGAGAGAGAGAGAGATAAAGTCAAGAGCTTGAAGATTTTCTTTAAGGATTGTAAGAGGAGATAGAGATAGAGAGAGAAAGTTAAGGGCTTGGAGATTGTCTTCTAGGGTTGTAAGAGGAGAGGGGAAGGTAGAGATTTCTTCTTCATTACACTTCTAAGAGAGAATTGAGAGTGCTTGTAAAGAGGGAAAGTACTTGAAGAGAACTTCTAGGGAATTTATTGGGAAGCATTGTGAGATAAGTTGTGTTCTTTTATTTCTTTGTTTTGTAAACTTATTTATATATATGAAATCCATGTTTTATCTTATCCTTCTTATGAATTGTGAGTAAACTTCTTTATCCTTCTCCCTACTTTGAGATATGATTTTGTGAAGAATTGGTTTTAGATTATACGGTTTTAAATGTCAATAATTTGTGATGATTTGAACTTTGATCTTCATTTACTTTTAGATCTGGCCAATTCAAATATTAAAATATGTTGAGAAACATATGTTCCAAAAGGGCTATGATTTCTACAACATGGGGAGAATCACATTTAATTCCATGGGAGAGGATGTCATCCATGGGTTTGAGTGCAAATAAATAGAGAAATCTACATTGTTGGATGTAAAATTAGAGATTTTAAGGTGACATTAAAATCCCCAATTTGGTCCAGCTGATTGGAAACTAATGCGACATTGTTAGCCCACAGGTGAGGGAGCACTGGGAGCTTTAGAGTGGCACGGGTATCCTCCCAGCCTAACCACGGAATTAGGGACCAAACTTTGGATTTATCAATGCTCTTTATGCACTTGGAAGAGGGTAAAGAATATNAAAGTCAAGGGCTTGAAGATTTTCTTTAAGGATTGTAAGAGGAGATGAAAGGTGAGAGATTTCTTCTTCATTACACTTCTAAGAGAGAATTGAGAGTGCTTGTAAAGAGGGAAAGTACTTGAAGAGAACTTCTAGGGAATTTATTGGGAAGCATTGTGAGATAAGTTGTGTTCTTTTATTTCTTTGTTTTGTAAACTTATTTTTATATATGAAATCCATGTTTTATCTTATCCTTCTTATGAATTATGAGTAAACTTCTTTATCCTTCTCCCTACTTTGAGATATGATTTTGTGAAGAATTGGTTTTGTATTATACGGTTTAAATGTCAATAATTTGTGATGATTTGAACTTTGATCTTCATTTACTTTTAGATCTGGCCAATTAAAATATTAAAATATGTTGAGAAACATATGTTCCAAAAGTGCTATGATTTCTACAACATGGGGAGAATCACATTTAATTCTATGGGAGAGGATGTCATCCATGGGTTTGAGTGCAAATAAATAGGGAAATCTACATTGTTGGATACAAAATTAGAGATTTTAAGGTGACATTAAAATCCCCAATTTGGTCCAGTTGATTGGAAACTAATACGACATTGTNGTGCCTTGTCTTTTTGGTTTTTAGACAGAGGACCTTTCCAACTAAGTATTTTTGCACTGTTTTTTACCGATCAACATGTAGGGAGCCGAATAATGCTCCTTTTTACAATGTTTGTATGTATATATAATCAAATTTTTTAATTTCTTCACAATCCATATATTCATTGTATAGGGGAAGGATGCTTTCTTAAATTTGAACTCTTCATCATACAAAAACTTTGTTTAGTTTTTGCAAATTTTACTTTTGAAAGTTTAGCAATTAGTTTAATTTACTTAATCTTTTATTTGCAGTTTCTTTAGCATTCACTCATTTATTCTAGATTTGAATTTTGTACTTCAATTTTGTAGTTTAAATTGTAGTTTACATTATAATCTTAAAAATTTACTTATAAGCATTTTCAACTTCCCTGTGGGATCGACATCTAGGACTCCATTAAAGCCCTTTATTACTTGAGCGATGNCATACAAAAACTTTGTTTAGTTTTTGCAAATTTTACTTTTGAAAGTTTAGCAATTAGTTTAATTTACTTAATTTTTTATTTGCAGTTTCTTTAGCATTCACTCATTTATTCTAGTTTTGAATTTTGTACTTCAATTTTGCAGTTTAAATTGTAGTTTACATTATAATCTTAAAAATTTACTTATAAGCATTTTCAACTTCCCTGTTGGATCGACATCTAAGACTCCATTAAAGCCCTTTATTACTTGAGTGATACATATACTTGCATTATTATTAGGAGATTTGACAATTTAAATATTTTTAAAAGATAAAACTATTTTCACTAAAGTTATTTTTTTTTGGGATTAAATTGCATATTTACTTTTGTATATGTCGTGTATATTTTGTAATATTGAAAAATATTTGCAAAAATAACACACTAAATCCACCCACATCAAGTTTTTGGCACCGTTGCTAGGGATCAAACGGAAAGTAGTAGTAAGTTATTTTATAGTTTAAATTATTTTATTTAAACTAAAAAAAGGAGTGTTTGTAGTTTAGTTTGAATATTTTCATATTTTAGTGTGTTTTCTTATTTTAATTACTGATTATGTATGTTCATGCGTAGTGTAAGATCTGAAGATTTAATACTTTACGATTCGNATAGTTTAAATTATTTTATTTAAACTAAAAAAAGGAGTGTTTGTAGTTTAGTTTGAATATTTTCATATTTTAATTATTGATTATGTATGTTCATGCGTAGTGTAAGATCTGAAGATTTAATACCTTACGATTCAGAGTTTGAAAGAACTATTAGAAAATTTTGAAAATAACAAAAAGAGATAGATCATTTTAGCAAAAAGACTTGCAATTTAAGCATTGTTGAAAATGAAAATGAACATCATAAAAGACCTTTAAGAGATTATACTAACCCTACGGTAGATGAAATTCATATGAGTATACAAAACCTTATTGTACCTGCCAATTCATTTGAGCTTAAACCTGCTATTATCCAAATGGTACAAAACAATCAGTTTAGAGGGACATCAACTGAAGATCCTAACTTACACCTTGCTAGTTTTATAGAATTGTGTGCTATTTTTAAATATGATAGAGTGTCGAATGATGTCGTCAGATTTAAATTTTTTCCTTTTTCATTAAGGGATAAAGCTAAGATGTGTTTAAACTTGTTAGTACCTCGGTCTATCAGAACTTGGGGAGACTTATCACAAAAATTTTTATTTAAATATTTCTCATCTTCAAAAACTGATAAGCTTAGAATGATATTATATCTTTTTGTCAGTTTAAAGGAGAATCAATTTTTGAAGCTTGGAAAAGATTTAAAGATCTCCTTAGAAAGTGTCCACACCATGCGTTGCCAAATTGGTTAATAATTCAAAATTTTTATAATGAATTAATTGGATATCTTAGATCAATAATTGATGCTGCTAATGGTGGATTTGGAAATTGAAATTTTTGATGCATGGGGATTGGATTTTATGGGACCATTTATACATTCATTTGGAAATGTGTATATATTGATTGCAGTGGATTATGTTTTAAAATGGATTGAAGTAATTGCTTTACTTAGACAATTCACCAGGGCCCAGGATTTCATTTGGAGGTTTGTTGGACCCAATCGAAGCTGCCACAACCATATGATTGAGGCCTCCCCTGTCAAATAAAGGTATTGAACTTCAACCCTAAACCAAACTTCATTTGATTCTCCATATTTATTTACTGTATTTCATACCGTATAAGCCATATATATATGCTCGTCTTGGGTAGATGAAGGTGTAGGAGCAAACCCCATGCAATTTGGTTGAGTTTAGACGAAGATCTTAAGGTTTTAGTGTGAATAGTTCTCTGGTTGGCTCATTTGGGCACAATGAATGAATTTCGTCCGATCGTGCTTTTGTTCCATGGACGGTTAAGATCGGTTGAACTAACGGATGGAACGAAAAGGCGGGCCGCGTGGTAGCTGAGGTGGCNTGCAATTTGGTTGAGTTTAGACGAAGATCTTAAGGTTTTAGTGTGAATAGTTCTCTGGTTGGCTCATTTGGGGACAATCAATGAATGTCGTCCGATCGTGCTTTTGTTCCATGGACGGTTAAGATCGGTTGAACTAACAGATGGAACGAAAAGGCGGGCCGCGTGGTAGCTGAGGTGGATGGCGACATCAAATGGCAGAGCGCCGCGTGGAGCTTTGAAGACGCCAAGGTTGAGGTGGCACCGCGGTGGATAAATAGAAAAATAGCCCTTTCTCTAATTTAAATAAATACCAGATATTTAAATAAACATAACTTTGCATGGAAAAATCATAAAAATGAAATAAAAATACCCTCTTGCTGAGTTAACATAGGAGAATAATGTGGACTAAAAATAAAAATTATTTGATGACTCTTTGATTTTTAATGAATTAAATACTTTTTTAAGTATTTTAATTCATTATGATCAAACATTGCTCACCATGACTTAAAATTTTGAGGGTTTGTTCCTCATAACAGAGGCTATGTCCTCCAACTTTTCCAATGTCAGAGGACATCTCTATGCTTCTGNATAGGAGAATAATGTGGACTAAAAATAAAAATTATTTGATGACTCTTTGATTTTTAATGAATTAAATACTTTCTGAAGTATTTTAATTCATTATGATCAAACATTGCTCGTCATGGCTTAAAATTTTGAGGGTTTGTTCCTCATAACAGAGGCTATTTCCTCCAACTTTTCCAATGTCAGAGGACATCTCTATGCTTCTAACCTTAATTTTCAAGCTAAGATGACTATTTTAGCTTATTTTAATTATATAAATTAAAATATCACTTAGAAAATTATGGGAATAATTTTAGTAGGTTTCATATGGTTNCTTCTGACCTTAATTTTCAAGCTAAGATGACTATTTTAGCTTATTTTAATTATATAAATTAAAATATCACTTGAAAAATTATGGGAATAATTTTAGTAGGTTTCATATGGTCAGAGAAGCTTAGAAAAAATATCATGATGACTTGAATAATTTTGTAAATTTCTATATTTTCTTAAGTGTATATATCTTGTAGTAATTTATGTAAATTAAATACTAATAAAAAATTAACAAAATCAAATCCACATTATGTATAAAAATCATGTTTACCCACTGTAAAAATTTAAAATTTATTTGGCTAAGTTTGAGCACTAAAGTATCTTTTCTAAGAAATCTTATATTTTGGTACAAAATAATTATATTAAATTAAATACTCCTTGAAAAATCATGAAAAGTGTTTTTCTGCATTCCTTGTGATCAAGAGTACTTAGGAAAAATAAAAGTCATTTTTGATAAAATAATTTATTTTTGAGCTATATTTCAAATTAAAAATAATTAAAAATAGTTAAAAAATTCAAAAATTTAAAAAAAAATACTTCAAAGTATGCTTAATTATTCCCTGATCACTTAAAACTCATTAGGATATTTTTACTATTTTTTCTAAGTTAAAAATAAATTTTTAAAAGCTTGAAAATGAATTTTTCTTATTTTTGCATTAAAATAGTTATAATAAATAAATAAATAAAATCATGAAATTTTGTCTAAGTGTTTATCTGACTTAAGGGGACCTCTAGTAATTTTCTCATGATTAAAAACTTTATTTTGGACAAGTTAAATAAAAACAACTTTGAAAATACTACTTTCTAAATTTAAATAATTATTTAAATTAAATTAAATTTTGAAAACGTACATTTTCTCNAATTTTGTCTAAGTGTTTATCTGACTTAAGGGGACCTCTAGTAATTTTCTCATGATTAAAAACTTTATTTTGTACAAGTTAAATAAAAACAACTTTGAAAATACTACTTTCTAAATTTAAATAACTATTTAAATTAAATTAAAATTTGAAAACGCACATTTTCTCCTCTGATGTTTTAATTAACCCATGAATAGGACACTCTAAATTCTCAAAGTCATTTGAATTTTGATTAATGAGTTATGAAGTGAAAGGCCTCAAAAGTGGAAGGGTAACTTTAGATTTTGGTGCCTTAATCAAAATTTAGGATTAATTAAAGGGAAGGGGCAATTTTGATCCTAATGAACATTTTTGGATTATTGAAATATGATGGGTAAGAGGTAGGAACTCACCACCTTTTACATAATGAGAACAAAATTGTAATCTCCTTAATTATCTTGACTTGGAAGTCAATCAAAATTAAATGATTCTTAAGTGATGGGTTTGAGTTAGAAATATAATATTTCATTAATTTAAGCTCATAATCAATGAAAATGTAATCTTTCAATAAGAATGTATGTCATGTAAATCAAAATTCTGTTAATTTCCATTTTACCTGTTGTGATTATTCAGGGCTTGGTAGTGACCAAGGCTTGACATTTAAACTCATTTGATCGGATTTAGAAGATAACATGATTGATGATTAACACCTCTTTACACTACAGGCCCAATTTTAACTTTGGAAACTAAAACCTTTACTTACCAAAATTTGCCTTAGGGCCACCCATAACTCTTAAATGAAATATCAATTGATTAATGGAGTGCCCTAACCTTGGGATAAATAGAACAGNTCATTAATTTAAGCTCATAATCAATGAAAATGTAATCTTTCAATAAGAATGTATGTCATGTAAATCAAAATTTTGTTAATTACCATTTTACTTGTTGTGATTATTCAGGGCTTGGTAGTGACCAAGGCTTGACAGTTAAACTCATTTGATCAGATTTAGAAGATAACATGATTGATGATTAACACCTCTTTACACTACAGGCCCAATTTTAACTTTGGAAACTAAAACCTTTACTTACCTAAATTTGCCTTAGGGCCACCCACCCACATAACTCTTAAATGAAATATCAATTGAATAATGGAGTGCCCTAACCTTGGGATAAATAGAACAACAAGTTTCCTTAAGAAATGGAATAACCTTAGTTTAACTTTGGATGATTAATAGAACAACNAGAACAGCAAGTTTCCTTAAGCAATGGGATAACCTTAGCTTAACTTTGGATGATTAATAGAACAATATGATAAGTTTAAAATAAACTCAAAATATTTCAAGAAATCTTCAAAGTGGTTCAGAGTCATGCCCCGAGCACTTTGAAATTTCTTGAATATTTTGAAGGGCAAATTGAACTTGCTATATTTTGTTCTAAAATCATCCACTAAGATCTTCCGAGACTTAATAAAGTCATAACTTAGGGTTTGGTAGTTAGACCTTCATCTACTCCTGCAATTTAAATTCCTTGCAAAATTATATACATGTTGCCAATGCTAACCTTTTAGGTGGAGGAGTGGGAAGAATCGAGAGGTACGCTTTTAAGTTATTGCATCGTGATTTACTTTTATTTATTTGCTCCTCTCATTTCCTGCTTGTAAACTTGCATGTTAAACAACAAAGTCACCCTTCATGTCAAAATCGAAACTCTTAGGATAGCCACAAAACTGAAATCAAAACTAAAAATTAATCAAGATAAAATTCACCGCCACAACAGTCAAAATATAAGACAATTCAAAATTTAATCAAAAACAAAATAATAAAACAAAATTTTCAACTAAATTAAGACGTCTCTATCAGATGATCGGCCCTCGGAGGAGGAAACCTATGGTTGCTAACGAGATTTCCCACTGTCTAAATTAAAGTATGGAACTCATTAAGTTCAGTTTAGTAAATTCATTTGGACTAAGTGAATCCGAAAGAAAATAGTGGCGTCGCAATGAGAGAACCGTAGGATCCTAACCGGTGTCACTCTAATCAACTTTAATATTCCCCATAACATTTAAATAACCATGACCTTAGAAACACTTGATTTGAAAATGACTTAACATATTAGAAAACTAAACTCACCATGACGAGGAGCTTGGAGCTAGCATTGTGGGCAGCACGACCATCTTCAACAGCAAAACATGTCTACACCAACTAAACCATTCCTTAGAATTAAACATCCGAGCCATAGAATTTTGAGGTTGTTCTCCTAGTGCGACATAAATCCTCAACTTATCTTTAGGCTATTTTAGGCTCTTATGTACAATAGAAGCCCTAACTCACTTTAGGATTCTGAAGTTTTCGTTCATCACGACCTAAATCCTCACATCTTCCAAGATATTCGTGTGATTGTTTCACACAGATGTAAGCTCTAATTAAATAAAACTGACAAGATGAAATATTTAAATATTTCTCCTCTAAATTTAAGCTAAACCATAAGGTTGACTCGGAAGTCACAAAGGTTCTCCTTAGGATCTGTGACAGCCCCTAGTTCTTCTTCCTTTAGATTCCAAAAGTAAAATGTTCCAAATTTGAGTCATTCCCCTTCAAACCTCTTTATCCAATTTTGTTGAAAAGTCCTATTCCTTTGACCTCTTTGAAGACAATATCCCCTGATTTTTATCGAGAGTTTTCTTAGGTGACTTCGGTTGTCTAAGATGTAATTAACTTTAAGAGTTTGCCTTTATATGAAACTTTTTCGAGCTTAGCTTAATATAGACCCTATTTAATTTTTTATATTAAATAGGGGAACTTGTAGGCTTAAAAAAATGATTTTTGTAGACCAAACAGATGTCATATATTTCTTAGTTTATTTGATCGAGCTTCACCCTCAAGTCTTGTGTTTGTCTTTCGGGATAGATACATAACTTGAGGTGTAGCGCTCTTTCATCNCCTCTACGTTTTTCAGTCCTCTTCTTTCATTTTTCACACCAAATCATTCCATTCCACTTCCATATTGGAGTCAATTAGTGATATTATTTTCATATTTTAGAGTTTTTGTAGTGAGATTTAGTGCGAAACTTTTTGTAAGAGTGTTAGAGAAGGAGAAAAGTGAGAGATATCTTCTTCCTGTATTTCTAAGGAAAGGCTATAAAAGATTTGTTTTGAGAAAGAATTTTTAGATTAGTATTGTTTGTTTATCAGTGTTGTATGAACTTTTTTTTATATATGAAATTTGTATTTTGTTATTTCTTTCTCATGAAATTTGAGTAGTTCCCTCTATCTTTCTCTCTACTCTGAGATATTGTAAAATGAAGAGATAATACAAATGTGCCAATATTAAATTGTAAAAGAAATTGTTACCATTTTTTAACTCTGAACTTAATTTACTTTTTGATCTGGTCAATTGAATTATTAAAATGTGTTGTGAAACATATGATCCGGGAAATGGAGTATGAGTTCTACAATAGAGTAAGGATGACATTTTATTCCATGAAGGAGAACATCGTTTATGGAATTAAGTGCAAATAAATAGGGAGATATTCTTTATTAGGTTTAGAATTAGAGAACCTTTAGGTTGACAGAGTAAAATCGTTAATTCAATCTTAATGTTTAAAAATAGAAGTGAGAGCTAGCCTTCAGGTGAAGGGAAGCGAGAGCTCTAGAGTGGGAGCCTATATCCTCCTAGCATAGGCACAGAATTAGGGACTAAACACTGAGATTAGCCAATGATTTTTTATGCACTGTATCAGGGTAGAGAATTAAAATTGCTCCTATTTGGCACAATACATATTATGAACATTTATCTCATCTCATTTTACCATAGCCTCATTATAGTGGGAAGGATGCTTTTTCACATAAGAATCTCCGTTACATAAATATAGTTAATAGATTAGTATTTACTGTTTTAAATTTTGCATATTTGATTTGATAATAGTTTAAGAATTTAATGTTGATTACATCTCAACAATTAAAATTAGTGACAGTGATTTTAATTGAATTGTTGTGAATTTCCTAGCAAATTTCTCATTTCTAATTTAACTCTTTCCCGTAGGATCGATATTTAGGGCTTAAATAGAAAGTACATTATTACTTGATAACAGTACATATACTTGCATAGAATTTGAGTATTAATTGACTATATTTAAATAAATTTTACACAATCTATCACAATAAAAAAGTCGGATCAAGCTTTTGACACCGTTGTCGGGGAAGGTAACGATTGTATTAAATAGTTTTGATAAATTAAGAAATTTAGATATAATATATATACCATAAAAAAATATTATTATTAAAAGAAATATAAAAAATAAATTTAAAAATCAAAAATATAAAAAGAAATATTTTTATTAGTGTTTTACTTTGCTTGCTTTATTTATTTATGCGAAATATTGGATCTGAAGATTTAATACCTTACGATTCAGAATTAGAACGTAATATTAGAAAAAAATGAAAACAACAAAGAGAAATTAAAAATTTACAACAAATGGCGATTAACTTAGATAATTCAATAAATGAAAATCGACAAAGACATTTAAAAGATAATGCGAATCCGATAGCNTGAGAGTTGGGAGAAAGTGTTTCTTCCTTGGAAGCCGATGGAACCAGAAGTGTATTGCAACTGTATTAGAATGAGAGATGAGAATGATATGAATGTATTGATGAATCAAGCATCCCAAAATTCATCACCTATTCAGTCTTGCTTCAGTTTGAATGTACTTTTGAAAAGGATCAAGAAGATAGAAAAAGAGGTATAAAACCTTTTGCATGCAATTGGGATGGTTTCTGAAATGTTGGATCATTTGAACTGGAGGCTGAAGGAACATTTTGAACATACTAGACTTATTGAAGATGGTTTGGTACGTATATTCAAGAAATATGCTTGGATTGAGGAAGATTCAATTAATGAATTTCCTTATCGACTTTTCTACAGCTTGTACGTGCACTACTAATCTATGGGAGATATCTAGGAGGACGAGAGCGAAGAAGTTGAAATTAATCTACACACTGAATATTTTATCTAGTACTGCTTGTTTTAGTTATTATGTTGTGTTAGATTGAATTTACATTCTTTGTTGAACTCTATTTATGTTTGTGTTTGGTATTTTGAAGTTTAGAATTCAGTGTTAGGATATTTGGTTTGCTTTGGACACTGAATTAGATGTTTTGTTGGCTTGAAAATTATTGTTTGTATTAACGTGGATTTTATATATAGAAGTGAGTTTTGTGTTGTTTGTGAAAGTTTGGTGTTAGAGTAGTGTTTAATTATGAGTATAAATGTTTATTTGACTTAATTAGAGGTTGACGTAAAGTGGTACGCAACAGATTTCTTCAGAAAGAGAAATCTGGAAAAATTAAGGCATTGACGCCTGAAGTGTCAGAATTGACGCCTGAAGTGTCAATTGATAGAGAGTTGGTGCCTGATGAGCCAGATTGGAGCCTGAAGTGCCAAATTTCTGAAAATGCCAGATTGCCTAAAAAACCGTGAAATTGCCCAAAAAAGTACCATTTTTACTGTTTGTGTCGTCTTCTACCTCTAAACTGTGACCTAGGGCTTCACATTGTGTGCGTTAGAGAAGATTTCGAAGGCCAAAGTTCCTAGTTTCATATTCTCTTGGTAAGAGCTTCACTTTAACTTAAAAATTTTTTATTTTCACCATGGATTTTTTTCACATTATAGGAGATCCGAAATTTTGGATTTTTGATGGAAAAGCTTGAAGAAAACTAATGGTGAAAATTTCCTTACCAAATAATCTTACTTGCGGATTTAGATTTTTGATTTTGTGATTTATTTGAATTTTATTTAAATTTTCATAGAAATTCTAATGGCTCCATGAGTACAGAGAGGGAAGCTGACAAGAGATTTTGACTCGAGAAAATTTGTCAATTTTAAAGCCCAACATTGTTACAATACTCAAATGGAATCAAGAAAGTTGATCCAGGAACGGGCATTTGTTAAGTTGGGTGGCGAGATCGAGAGGTTGGTTGTCGCCAAAAATTAGGAGAGGTTTTGTTACTTCACTGCAGTAGTGATTGAGCCAATGATCTGGGAGTTTTATGCCAACTTGCGATTCACTACTGATGATCACATCCTTGTGAGAGGTAAGCAAGATAAGCTTTCTAGAGAAAGGATAAATGCATTTTATGGGCTGAGGAATGCATTTCATTGTGAATATACTGCATTCGTGATGATTGATTCATCATTGAATGAAGTGATTGCCTTTCTGACTGATAGAAGAGGAG
>JXCR01145026.1:4502-16436 GCA_002079205.1 Phalaenopsis hybrid cultivar | reverse complement strand
AGAAGAGGATAATGAAGTTTAAAATTATAAAAGGCTATCCAGTATAGTAATCCTCACTTGAAAAAGAAAGAGAAGAAAGAATTGAAAAGATAATAAAAAAAAGAAAAGAAAAGAAAAAAAGAGAAAAAAAAAAGAAAAGAGAAGAAAAAAAAAGAAAAATAAGTGAGGAGAAGCTTGAGGAGATGCCTAATAAAAAACTAGTTTCACTTGAATCAACTTAAGGAAAAGTATTTTTTACATTTTTTTAACTTGTATTGAAGTATTGGCATCATTGCTAATAAAGTTTTCATGAAGTTATTTTTCTTATGAATGTTTTAAGTATCATTGATATGACAAATTATAATTCTTATTGAAAAAAATAAAGATTCAGAAATCTTAAATTTGATTACTGATACACGAAAATAATATGTTGTTTTAAGTATATATTTTATGCTTATTTTTTGTTATGTTGCACTTTAAAGAAGTGTATTTTCATGTTTTTGTTGTAGGTATATCAATTTTAGACATTTCGAGCAAAAGTAGCAAAAATGACGAAGTTTGGAGCCAAAACAGTGAAGTTTCGAATTCTAGCGCATGATGCACCAAAATGGCACCAGCTGCACCGAAGTGGCACCAGATGCGCCGAAGTGGTTCCGGATCGGCGCCAGATGCGCCGAAGCTCAAAAAAGCACGGTCTTCAGCAAACTGGCGCATGATGCACCTAATTGGTGCCATATGCGCCTTTTGACTTAGAGTTGGTGCATGATGCCCCAAATTTGATGTCAGATGCGCTGGGGATAACTTTTTGCGGATTAAGGCAGTTCGAGATGAATTTTACATGAATTTTCAAAGGGACACTTGCTCTAAACACCCTTTGGAGTGATTTAATGCATCTATACACTTTAGAAGGTTCTTTTATGAAGGGATATGTCTCTTGGATCAATGGACATGTCTTTTAAATTCAAAAGAGTTGACTTTTGAACATATTTTGAAAGGAAATTTAAATTCTTTATGGAGTGAAGTCTAGGGCTTGAAGAAGAGAAGAGGAGAGGAGTCTTGGGGTGTGAGGTGTGTGGCGTTAGTTAGAGAGAGAGTATGAGAAAGTCAAGGGCTTTGAGATTTTCTTCAAGGATTGTAAGAGGAGAAGGAATGTGAGATATTTCTCCTTCATTACACTTCTAAAAGAGAATTGAGAGTGCTTGTAAAGAGAGAAAGGCTTAGAGAGAACTTCTAAGAGTTTGCTTGGGAAGGATTGTGAGATAAGTTGTATCTTTTATTTCTTTTATTATATAAACTTATTTTTATATATGAAAGTCATGTTTTGTCGNTACCTTATGAGAGTTGGGAGAAAGTGTTTCTTCCTTGGAAGCCGATGGAACCAGAAGTGTATTGCAACTGTACTAGAATGGGAGATGAGAATGATATGAGTGTATTGATGAATCAAGCATCCCAGAATTCATCACCTATTCAGTCTTACTTCAGTTCGAACGTACTTTTGAAAAGGATCAAGAAGATAGAAAAAGAGGTATAAAACCTTTTGCATGCAATTGGGATGGTTTCTGAAATGTTGGATCATTTGAACTGGAGGCTGAAGGAACATTTTGAACATAATAGACTTATTCAAGATGGTTTGGTATGTATATTCAAGAATTATGCTTGGATTGAGGAAGATTCAACTGATGAATTTCCTTATCGACCTTTCTACAGCTTGTACGTGCACTACTAATCTATGGGAGATATCTAGGAGGACGAGAGCGAAGAAGATGTTGAAATTAATCTACACACTGAATATTTTGTCTAGTACTGCTTGTTTTAGTTATTATGTTGTGTTAGATTGAATTTACATTCTTTGTTGAACTCTATTTATGTTTGTGTTTGGTATTTTGATGTTTAGAATTCAGTGTTAGGATGTTTGGTTTGCTTTGGACATTGAATTAGATGTTTTGTTGGCTTGAAAATTATTGTTTGTATTAACGTGGATTTTGTATATAGAAGTGAGTTTTGTGTTGTTTGTGAAAGTTTGGTGTTAGAGTAGTGTTTAATTATGACTATAAATGTTTATTTGACTTAATTAGAGGTTGATGTAAAGCGGTACGCAACAGATTTCTTCAAAAAGCGAAATCTGGAAAAATTATGGCATTGACGCCTGAAGTGCCAGAATTGACGCCTGAAGTGTCAATTGATAGAGAGTTGGTGCCTGATGAGCCAGATTGGAGCCTGAAGCGCCAAATTTCTGAAAATGCCAGATTGCCTAAAAACCGTGAAATTGCCCAAAAAAACACCATTTTTACTGTTTGTGCCGTCTCCTACCTCTAAACTGTGACCTAGGGCTTCACATTGTGTGCGTTAGAGAAGATTTCAAAGACCAAAGTTCCTAGTTTCATATTCTCTTGGTAAGAGCTTCACTTTAACTTAAAAATTTTTTATTTTCACCATGGATTTTTTTCACATTATAGGAGATCCGAAATTTTGGATTTTTGATGGAAAAGCTTGAAGAAAACTAATGGTGAAAATTTCCTTACCAAATAATCTTACTTGCGGATTTAGATTTTTGATTTTGTGATTTATTTGAATTTTATTTAGATTTTCGTAGAAATTCTAATGGCTCCATGAGTACAAAGAGGGAAGCTGACAGGAGATTTTGACTCAAGAAAATTTGTTAATTTTAAAGCCCAACATTGTTACAATACTCAAATGGAATCAAAAAAGTTGATCCAGGAACAGGCGTTTGTTAAGTTGGGTGGCGAGATCGAGAGGTTGGTTGCCGCTAGAAATTAGGAGAGGTTTTGTTACTTCACTGCAGTAGTGATTGTGCCAATGATCTGGGAGTTTTATGCCAACTTGCGATTCACTACTGATGATCACATCCTTGTGAGAGGTAAGCAAGATAAGCTTTCTAGAGAAAGGATAAATGCATTTTATGGGCTGAGGAATGCATTTCATTGTGAATATACTGCATTCGTGATGATTGATTCATCATTGAATGAAGTGATTGCCTTTCTGACTGATGGAAGAGGAGAATGGAAGATTAAAAATAATTATAAAGTTAAATTCTCCGCTTCCAAGATGACTATTCAATCAAATGTATGGCACCACTTTATCTCTACTAAATTACTGTNGCAACGGGATTTCAATTCCGATGACCGACAGCTTCTTACGGGCAAAACCCACACCAAAAAATAGTGCCGACAAGGAGAATGGAAGATTAAAAATAATTATAAAGTTAAATTCTCTGCTTCCATGATGACTATTCAATCAAATGTATGGCACCACTTTATCTCTACTAAATTACTGCCGACAAATCATCTAAGCGAAGTAACGAAGGATAGAGCTGTGCTAAACTTCTACTTTTAGAAAATGAAGGCAATAGAAGTTGGTGCTCTTATAGTTCATCATGCTCGGAGTATAGCTAGTAGTGCCCCAAAAATCAGGAGTAGAGTCCCACAAAAATGAGGAAAAGCTGCAGCCATAAAATCCTATTAGGAAGCATATGATTCAAAAAGTTGAATCGTTTGTTGAGTCCAAGAGTGGAGGTAGTGATAGACCCTCTACATCAGTTGCAGGGGCATCTATTTCTCGCTCTGCTTCACTTGAAAATATTATTGAGCAGCTCATGATTCAACAATTGAATATTGTGAATATGCAGAATAGGATTGGAGGGATTGAAGCAAGGAATGCTTACAATGATGAATATAAGCAGAGGAGAGTTCATCATGATATTACTTATGAGGAGGCTATGGTTAGTTACTATAGGGATTNCTCGGAGTATAGCTAGTAGTGCCCCAAAAATCAGGAGTAGAGTCCCACAAAAATGAGGAAAAGCTGCAGCCACAAAATCCTATTGGGAAGCATACGATTCAAAGAGTTGAATCGTTTGTTGAGTCCAAGAGTGGAGGTAGTGATAGACCCTCTACATCAGTTGCAGGGGCATCTACTTCTCGCTCTGCTTCACTTGAAAATATTATGGAGCAGCTCATGATTTAACAATTGAATATTGTGAATATGCAGAATATGATTGGAGGGATTGAAGCAAGGAATGCTTACAATGATGAATATAAGCAGAGGAGAGTTCATCATGATATAGCTTATGAGCAGGCTATGGTTAGATACTATAGGGATGAGTATAATGTGGAATTTTCAACTTGCCCGAGCTTCACTCCTTATGCCCCAGATCATGATGATGATGAAGAAGAAGAAGAANTAATGTGGAATTTTCAACTTGCCCGAGCTTCACTCCTTATGCCCCAGATCATGATGATGATGAAGAAGAAGATGATGATGATGATGAGGAAGATGATGAAGATTGATATCTTAGGAGTAAGTTTGTTTGATGTTTATTTGTTATTTTTATTGGTTGTTATTTGTTGTTGTTTAAAACTGTTATAGTGAGAACTTTCATTTTAATGATGTGCTGTTGACCTAATTTGTAATAGTAATTGTAGATTTTTACTTTTTCTGCATTTTTACTATTTTTAGTTTTTGTTTCTGTTTTTAATTCTAAACAAATTCTTTAAAATATATTATGTTTAATTTAATGCTTTAAAGCCTGTATGCATTTTTAAAGTTAGTACCTGCAGTATGCCAAAACCCAGTTTCATACTNGTGCTGTTGACCTAATTTGTAATAGTAATTGTAGATTTTTACTTTTTCTGCATTTTTACTATTTTTAGTTTTGTTTCTATTTTTAATTTTAAGCAAATTCTTTAAAATATATTATGTTTAATTTAATGCTTTAAAGCCTGTATGCATTTTTAAAGTTAGTACCTGCAGTATGCCAAAGCCCAGTTTCATACTCAGAAATCCTCTATAGGTTAGTTTTTATTTTCATGCATTTATTGTTTTCTTTCACCTATTAAATTTTGTACTAACACAGTTTTAAATTACTTAAAAATTTAAGTTTGGGGGAAAGAAAAAAATTCTTGTAAAAAGAAGTAAACTAAATTTTAGTTATCCTCAATTAAATATTTTTTAATATTAATTTAAAATGACCTCGGATATTAAAATTTAACTTTAAATGACTATACTAATGTTTTNCCTATTAAATTTTGTACTAACACAGTTTTAAATTACTTAAAAATTTAAGTTTGGGGGAAAGAAAAAAATTCTCTTAAAAAGAAATAAACTAAATTTTATTTATCCTCAATTAAATATTTTTTAATATTAATTTAAAATGACCTCAGATCTTAAAATTTAACTTTAAATGACTATACTAATGTTTGTAAATATTATGGTAAATTTAGGAAAAAAATTTTAATAATGAAGGTCAATTCTAAGTGAAAGATGTTTGGTATGATAAGATAAAAATCNGGTAAATTTAGGAAAAAAATTTTAATAATGAAGGTCAATTCTAAGTGAAAGATGTTTGGTATGATAAGATAATAATTTGTTCTTCTATTTAAAGTAATAATAATGAAGGTCAATTTTTAAGTTAAAGATATTTGGTATGAAAAGATAAGACTATGTTTTCCTATTTAAAGTAAATGAAATTGTATTTTTGAAGTATTAAGAATTTTAGAGTTTCATGTAAGAAGAAAAGAATGAAACTTTAAGAAAAATCATAAACTAATATGAATTTATAAAGTGAAGAAAGGTAAAAAATTTTAGCTTTAAGAAGAGGATAATGAAGTTTAAAATTATAAAAGGCTATCCAGTATAGTAATCCTCACTTGAAAAAGAAAGAGAAGAAAGAATTGAAAAGATAATAAAAAAAAAGAAAAGAAAAAAAGAGAAAAAAAAAAGAAAAGAGAAGAAAAGAAAAGAAAAATAAGTGAGGAGAAGCTTGAGGAGATGCCTAATAAAAAACTAGTTTCACTTGAATCAACTTAAGGAAAAGTATTTTTTTACATTTTTTAAACTTGTATTGAAGTATTTGCATCATTGCTAATAAAGTTTTCATGAAGTTATTTTTCTTATGAATGTTTTAAGTATCATTGGTATGACAAATTATAATTCTTATTGAAAAAAATAAAGATTCAGAAATCTTAAATTTGATTACTGATACACGAAAATAATATGTTGTTTTAAGTATATATTTTATGCTTATTTTTGGTGATGTTGCACTTTAAGGAAGTGTATTTTCATGTTTTTGTTGTAGGTATATCAATTTTATACATTTCGAGCAAAAATAGCAAAAATGACGAAATTTGGAGCCAAAACAATGAAGTTTTGAATTCTAGCGCATGATGCACCAAAATGGCACCAGATGCACCAAAGTGGCACCAGATGCGCCGAAGTGGTGCCGGATCGGCGTCAGATGCGCCAAAGCTCAAAACAACACGGTCTTCAGCAAACTGGCGCATGATGCACCTGATTGGTGCCAGATGCGCCTTTTGACTTAGAGTTGGTGCATGATGCCCCAAATTTGATGTCAGATTCGCTGGGGATGACTTTTTGCGGATTAAGGCAGTTTGAGATGAATTTTACATGAATTTTCAAAGGGACACTTGCTCTAAACACCCTTTGGAGTGATTTAATGCATTTATACACTTTAGAAGGTTCTTTTATGAAGGGATATGTCTCTTAGATCAATGGACATGTCTTTTAAATTCAAAAGAGTTGACTTTTGAACATAATTTTGAAGGGAAATTTAAATTCTTTATGGAGTGAAGTCTAGGGCTTGAAGAAGAGAAGAGGAGAGGAGTCTTGGGGTGTGAGGTGTGTGGCGTTAGTTAGAGAGAGAGTGTGAGAAAGTCAAGGGCTTTGAGATTTTCTTTAAGGACTGTAAGAGGAGGAGGAATGTGAGATATTTCTTCTTCATTACACTTCTAAAAGAGAATTGAGAGTGCTTGTAAAGAGAGAAAGGCTTAGAGAGAACTTCTAAGAGTTTGCTTGGGAAGGATTGTGAGATAAGTTTTATCTTTTATTTCTTTTATTTTATAAACTTATTTTTATATATGAAATTCATGTTTTGTCATATCCTTCTCATGAATTTTGAGTTGTGTTATTTATCCTTCTCCCTAGTTCGAAGATATGGTTTTGTGAAAATTTGTTTTTTTCATATGATTTTAAATGTCAATAATTTGCGATGATTTGAACTCTGATTTTCATTTACTTTTTGATCTGGTTAATTGAAATGTTAAAATGTGTTGAGAAACCTATGTTTCGAAAGGGCTATGATTTCTACAACATGGGGAGAATCACATTTGATTTTATGGGAGAGTATTTTAGCCATGAAATTGGGTGCAAATAAATAATAAATTATACTTTGTTGGAAGTAGAATTGGAGATTTTTAGGTGAGATTAAAATCCCCAATTTGATTTAGTTGATTGGAAACTGATGTGAGATTGTTAGCTGATATACCTAAAATATATAGTATTTTTAGACACATTTTTATACCTTTTTTTGAGATATTGTGCTTTAATAGAAGGTATTTCTGTGTTTTTCTTTCAGGTACAAGAAAAAAGGCAAAAAAGCTAATAGGAGTGAAAAATGATCAAATTTGGAGCAAAAATGCAAAAATGGTGAAAAAGTATTTTGGCGCCTAAGCGCCGGTGAAACAGAAAAGGTCGCGCCTAAGCGCAAAAGACCCCACGCTTAAGCGCCAATGACAGTTACTTGACGGGTTAATTCATTTTGACAAATTTTGAAGAGACATTTGAGGCACCTATTGGATAAAATGGGTAGTTATAACCACCAAGGACGAAAATATAATTAAAGAACTTGTGAACAGAGGCATCCCTTAGTAAAAACATGGAATCATGACATATTTTGAAGAGATACTAAGGCACCTCTTGGAAAATCATAAAAGAAGAAAACTGGAGGGGTCCTAAAAAGTCTTAAGAAGTTTTGAAAGGTTCTTGAAGAAGTTCGTTGAGAAGCTTTTGAAGAAAGTTTCAGGCACCACAAATTTATTTTCCTTTTTTTATAGTTTTAATTGGAGAGTTAAGAGTGTTGTAAGAGAGAATAGATTCAAAGGAATTTCAATAATTTAGTGGAGGATTTGAGATAAGTTTTTATCTTTATTTTAAACTACTTCTGGTTTTAATTGAGACTTCTTGTTGGTTTGACAATGATTTTTACTTTTAAAATAAAGTGTGGTTTTATTTTCTCCATGGATTCAGAGTAGTTTTCTTTATCTTTCTATTTAAAATGATAAGTAATTAAAGTGTTGGATGGAAGTTGTGGAGAGTACTGATATTTAATGTTGGAAGAAGTTTTGATGATTTATTTCCATGCACTTCATTTACTTCTTGATCTAGGACATCTAAATGTTAAAATTTGTTGTGAGAACATGTAAGAACCGAGCTGGTATTGTCTCAATCAACAATTGGAAAGAAGCACATGAGATTGTATGAATGAGAATGTAGTTCATATGATTGAGAGCAAAGAAATCAAGAAATAACCTTTGAAGGGTGTAGAGTTAGAAGAGTTTAGAGTGACAGACTAAAGCGCCCAACTTGATTTATTTTTTACATTTTGATACGAGATGTTAGCTCTTAGGTGGAGGGAACCGAGAGAACTCTAGAGTGAGAGCTAGTATCTTTCCTGCCTGATCGGTCTTCAAAACTATTCAAACTTTAAATTAGCCAATGTTCTTTATAGCATCTCTAGTAAGAGTTAAGAATAATATTGCTCCTATTTAGCACAATATAATTTGAATACTTCCATAATAAGATTCCTATACTTATTACTAATTCATGATAAGGAGAAAGATATTTCATATTCATTGCTTTTCTTTTGCATAAACTCAAGTTATCCTTAAAAAGTTTTTATTTCAAACATTAAAAATACCAAAAGGAGTTCAAATTTCGTTCTTGTGATAAAAACTATAGTTTAAGTACTTGTCTTTTTAAGTAGAAAGTTTGGTTACTTTAATTATTGCATACTATGAATAATCCCTGTGTGTTCGATATTTAGGGCTTAATAAAAAAGTCTTATATTACTTGATAATGATATGTATACTTGCATAGTATCCCAATATATACTACATTAAAAAGTTAAATTCTTATTTTCTATAGGATCAAGTCTCTGGTACTGTTGCAAGGGATTGNTAAACCCATTAGGAAACTAGGACAACCAAGAGAATAATAATAATAGATCTCCCTTTCCTCCAGGTTTTAACAATAATCCATAATATAAGGAGAAGAAGTTATCTATAGAAAAAGTGGTGTGACAAACGAGAAATCAGTTACAAAGTCAAGGAACTACAATTAGAAACATTGAGAATCAACTTGGACAAATAGAAAATTCATTAAGTAATAGATCCCAAGGAACACTTCGTAGTAATAATGAAACAAATCTGAAAAACTAGAATAAAGAGCACGTAAAAGCTGTTCAACTTAGAAGCGAAAGAGAGTTAGAAGGCAGGGTTCAAAAAAAATTTGAAGCAGGGAGAGAAGAAATTGAAGAACCGAAAGAGGACGCTCCGAAATGTTCAGAAAGACCATTTCTCCACTAAAAATTGACTTGGAAAAACCACCACCTCCTTTTCATCAAAGACTTTGTCAAAAGAAGTTGGATAAGCAATTTTCAAAATTTATGGAAATTTTTAAGAAGCATACAATTAATATTTAATTTGCTGAAGCCTTAGAACAAATGTCAAGCTATGTAAAGTTTATGAAGGATATTATCAATAGGAAAAAGAAGTTTGAAGATAATGACACTATCACACTTAGTGAGGAGTGTAGTGCTATAATTCAGAAAAAGCTTCCTGAAAAACTTAAAGATCCTCGTACCTTCATTATTCCATGTGCAATAGGAGACAGATTTTATGNAAATAAACCATATTTAAATTATTATAACCCAGGTTGGAAGAACCATCCTAATTTTAGCTGGAATACTACTTCAGGTGGTAATAACCAGCAATGGGAGAACAACCAAGTAAACCCATTAGGAAACTAGGACAACCAAGAGAATAATAATAATAGATCTCCCTTTCCTCCAGGTTTTAACAGTAATCCATAATATAAGGAGAAGAAGTTATCTATAGAAAAAGTGGTGTGACAAACGAGAAATCAGTTACAATGTCAAGGAACTACAATTAGAAATATTGAGAATCAACTTGGACAAATAGAAAATTCATTAATTAATAGATCTCAAGGAACACTTCCTAGTAATAATGAAACAAATCTGAAAAACTAGAATAAAGAGCAAGTAAAAGCCGTTCAACTTAGAAGCGAAAGAGAGTTAGAAGGCAGGGTTCAAAAAAAAATTGAAGTAGGGAGAGAGGAAATTGAAGAACCAAAAGAGGACGCTCCGAAAGGTTTAGAAAGACCATTTCTCCACTAAAAATTGACTTAAAAAAACCACCACCTCCTTTTCCTCAAAGACTTTGTCAAAAGAAGTTGGATAAGCAAATTTCAAAATTTATGGAAATTTTTAAGAAGCATACAATTAATATTTAGTTTATTGAAGCCTTAGAACAAATGTCAAGCTATGTAAAGTTTATGAAGGATATTATCAATAGGAAAAAGAAGTTTGAAGATAATGACACTGTCACACTTAGTGAGGAGTGTAGTGCTATAATTCAGAAAAAGCTTCTTGAAAAACTTAAAGATCCTCGTACCTTCATTATTCCATGTGCAATAGGAGACAGATTTTATGGAAAAGCTTTATGTGATTTAGGTGCAAGCATTAAACTTATGTCATTATCAATATTTAAAGGATTGAGATTAGGAGAAATAACTCCTACTACTGTAACTCTGCAGTTAGCAAATTGTTTAATAACGTACCCTAAAGGAGTTATAGAAGATGTCCTAGTGAAAGTGGATCAATTTATCTTTCCTGTTGATTTCATTGTGCTGGATATGGAAGAATATAAAGAGATACCTATCATTTTGAGGAGACATTTCCTAGCCATAGGAAGAGCAGTGATAGATGTGCAGAAGGGGAAATTAACAATGAACTCCACTGATCAAACGGTTACTTTCAATATTTCAAGATCAATGAAAAATTCTGCAAAAGATAGAGATCATGAATGTTTTAGAATGGATGATATAAGATATCGGAGTGAATGCCATTTAAAAAAAAAATTATGAAGGTAAATCTGAAATCAAAGATTTAGAACGCGAGCAAGAAGAGGAATTAAATCAATGTGAAGATCTTTGTAAGGAAGATTCAAACTATGTTCGAGAAATTTTTGAAATTTTAGACACCATTGAAAAAGTTAAATCATTTTGTCCATCAATAGAAAACCTCCTGAACTTGAGTTGAAGTTACTTACTAAACATTTGAATTATGCCTTTTTAGGTGATTCCTCTACTTTACCATTTAAAATTTCCTCAAAATTAATGATGGAAGAAGAAGAAAGATTGATGAAAATTTTGAAAAATTTTAAAAAAGCCTTTGGATGGACAATAGATGATATTAAAGGAATTTGTCCTTCAATTTGTATGCATAGAATTCATATGGAATAGAACTGCAAACTCAGGGCTGATCCTCAAAGGATATTGAATCCTGTTATGAAAGGAGTTGTTAAGAAAGAAATTTTAAAGTGGTTAGATGTTGGAATTATCTACCATATTTCATATAGTATTTGGGTTAGTCTAATTCACTGCGTTCCTAGGAAAGGAGAAGTAACTGTGACTGTAAATGAACATAATGAATTAATACCTACTAAACAAGTCACAGGGTGGCGAATATGAATTAATTATAGAAAATTAAATCTCACCACGAGGAAAGATCATTTTCCACTACCCTTTCTAGATTAAATGTTGGATAAACTAGTTGGGCGTTGTTGACCTCACTTTTGGTTGAGGTCTAGAAAACTTCTTTAGTAGCCTAGGTCTAGCCATAGGACTTTCCTATTGACTAGTCTTAGAAAATTAGAAGAGGTACCCCACCATTAGAAATTCAAAGCCTTTCTCTTTACTCAACTTGAAGTTTCACATATTGATCTTAACTTCTAGCATTTAGTAGGTAAGATCATTGTGAGAGGATTCAAGAGGAGTTCCTATAGGATTACTTGGCCTTAGGATTGACCCTGGGTGTTGGTTTGGAGTTAGGATACACAATAT
>JXCR01145025.1:95887-123560 GCA_002079205.1 Phalaenopsis hybrid cultivar | reverse complement strand
TATAGGATTAAGTTATTGTGTTCTATGATTAAATCTAACTTCAACATTAACATCCGATGTTTGAATGATTTGATCTATATCTTGGTTTAACTATAGGCTTTGGGATTATAACTGTAGTTAATGTTTATTGTTTTGAAAACATTATTTCATTTCACTGCATTATTCTATTTATAGTAATATTTGATGCTAACAAATTTGTTTCTATTATTATCATTTTTTCTATTGGCTGAATATTTATTTTATTCTTCGGCATAAGGTGTTTATTACCTTAAAATGGGATTAACACTATTGCTTTCAATCCTAGAAGAAAATCATATCCATATAATTATTACTGAGGCTTTATTGCTTCAAATAGTTTAACATCTGGTAATGATAAACAAAAATTAGGGATAATATTGAAATTGATTGATCCATGACACATACTAGTTTAAATTACTACCATTAAGGATTGCGCTCATTTATACATCTATCTTCTCTCAGATAGACAAGTATTGAAGCATTTATTCCCTTAAGAGTTAGAGGTTTAATTGCAATATTAATTAATCATATATTGAAAAAGATATAAGAGGACTTAATTTTATTGATGCAAAGAGGGGTATAAATAGAGATTCCTAAGATCCCTTATACAATTTATAACCCTCTAAATATAGAGCTATAATGAATATTACATTATTTTATATATTTTTCTAAGTCATCTGAATTAAATAGATAAATCATTCTTTCATTTTGATCAATAGAGATCGATTGTTCTACTGATTTGATTGGATTTTTACCCTTGACATCAAACGTACCTATTTTATATATCCAAACTTTTTCTACCTTTGGAATTGTTTAGTTATTTAAGTCCTCTTCAGTAAGAGGATATTCTGTTAATTCAACAGTCTTTATATTATGTTACGCCGCGATCCATTCACTTCCCTGTGCATGTTTGTACCCTACAATCTTGTTGTTGATCAATGCTTTTCTCTAGGTGTTGTGATCGTTCCTTTGAGTGTCGTGATGTGGTCGTTGCCTTAGTGAGATTTAATCGAATTGTATAGCAAGGGTTCACAAAACCGACATCACAAGCGAAGAAAGCACATATGAGTTCTAAGCGATTTGACTCAGATGTCACAGATGCAACCAAAGCCAAAGGAAACAAACAATGCATGAAGAAGATGACACAGATAGTGTTGTTCGTAGCAGGAGAAGGCTCGATAAAGTCGGAATGCACTCGAATTGATCGATTCCATTCCAAGAAGAAGACGATGGTGTCAAGGAATTCGTCGCAGGAAGAGGCTGGCTTGGATTTTCCATGGTGGACTCTGGCTGTAAGACCCTACNTTCCATTCCAAGAAGAAGACGATGGTGTCAAGGAATTCGTCGCAGGAAGAGGCTGGCTTGGATTTTCCATGGAGTTCCATTAGGTGGACTCTGGCTGTAAGACCCTAGGGTTGAACCTTGCTTACAAGATGGGATGGTCGCCCAATGATGTGGTCTCTTCACTTTTGAAATTGGGGTCTAAACATCCGGTCTATAATAAATTGGTAGATATTGAAGTTGCATCTCCCATTTCATCATAAATCAGATAGTTATCCTATCTTTTTCTTCACACTGGCATAGGCACTTCAAATTTTTCTTCCAAAATAATGCACTATTCTTTAACTTGTCGGTGGTTAGTTTCACTATTCCACTGGTGGGACATCTTGACACTCAAAGATACATTTCAAAGTTCAGAGTCACTTCATGAACTAATCAGAACNGCACTTCAAATTTTTCTTCCAAAATAATGCACTATTCTTTAACTTGTCGGTGGTTAGTTTCACTATTCCACTTGTGGGACATCTTGACACTCAAAGATACATTTCAAAGTTCAGAGTCACTTCATGAATTAATCAGAACCCATTTGGTTGTGGAAATATGAAAAATCCATTTTTACTTCAAAATTTTAGCTTTTACTGATATTTTATGTCACATCTTCATAAGTTCATCATTAGAATCCACATGGCGGACGAGATTTACTCCATTTCTTTGATCTATTAAGTCATCATCGTGGTTATGTGTGACCTATCAAGATTGCCTCCTCTCAAAGGTGGCAAGCCTTTATTATAGTTGGTGGGTTTCCCACCACATATCATCTCTAGAAATTCTTTGGACACCTCCTTTTGAATTTCTCATAGNAGAACCCATTTGGTTGTGGAAATATGACAAATCCATTTTTACTTCAAAATTTTAGCTTTTACTGATATTTTATGTCACATCTTCAAGTATAGGTTCATCATTAGAATCCACATGGCGGACGAGATTTACTCCATTTCTTTGATCTATTAAGTCATCATTGTGGTTATGTGTGACCTATCAAGATTGTCTCCTCTCAAAGGTGGCAAGCCTTTATTATAGTTGGTGGGTTTCTCATCACATATCATCTCTAGAAATTCTCTGGACACCTCCTTTTGCATTTCTCATAAATGATATTGTCATTTACTCTTTATTAGACTTGTGGTGATTATCTCTTTTGCGGCATGGCTAAGTTTTAGGTGTGGGTAGGTGGAATGAGGTGTGTATGGATGNGGGAAAGGTATTTTTGTAATACTTTTGAATTTCCTTCTTTCAAGGAGCACAAGCTTTGATGCGCATAAGTTGCATGCCCGAGGTTGAATTAGAAATTTAATTAAAATAGTAGAGTGGCAAAATAATGACAGTCAAACAGGAATTCTTATTTTGATGAAATATAGATTATATCCTTCTTGACAATATATAAAAGGGAAATTTACATACATGCCACACAATTCTTATGCACTTACGTACCTAGCACCCAAAGTTTGATATTTACACTTCTAACACCTTGATGGTATAAACCTCTGCATGGAAAGGTGTATGTCACTTTTAACAAGGTAGNGCCGACAGGGGGGGTGTGAATTTACATATATAGCACACAATTCTTATGTTTTTAAATATCTCACACCTAAACTTTCATATTTACATACATAGAATTTTGGTTCTTTAAATCTATGCATGAAAATGTGTATTTCACTATTGCAAAGTGATAATAGTATTATTTTTGATGTGATATTAAATTTCAATGCTATTTGTGCAAATATTAAAGGTTATATGTGATATATGTAAACGCATAAGAAACGTGTGCTATGAATGTGAACGCATCAGAATAATAAACATAGATTATAATTTATAAGGAATGTACAATGTGTTTTGTTGATGTATACGATCTAAAATACAGTAATATTTTCTGTATTTGAGTCAGTTTCTTGCCTTTTTGTTCTGACAGGAGCTAAACAAGAGAAGATTGCAGCTAAAAAAGAAGTCTAAGAATATAGGAAAGCTTAAAGGTTTATTTTCTTCTCTGTGTTGTTGGAGCGAATAATTTTCTACCCTTTATGACAGGGCCTCTTCAGGTAAATCAAGCCAATTTGAAGATGACTGCAAAAGAGAGCTTACAAATAACATCATTGAAGCATCAAGTCCTTCAGCTGCGAAGGGAAAGGTATTTTTGTAATACTTTTGAATTTCCTTCTTTCAAGGAGCACAAGCTTTGATGCGCATAAGTTGTATGCCTGAGGTTGAATTAGAAATTTAATTAAAATAGTAGAGTGGCAACATAATGACAGTCGAACAGGAATTCTTATTTTGATGAAATATAGATTATATGCTTCTTGACAATATATAAAAGGGAAATTTACATACATGCCACACAATTCTTATGCATTTACGTACCTAGCACCCAAAGTTTGATATTTACACTTCTAACGCCTTGACGGTATAAACCTCTGCATGAAAAGGTGTATGTCACTTTTAACAAGGTATTTATGGTGGTATGTTTGATGTTATGCTAAAGACTTGAGTGGTATGCATGTAAATATGAATTTTTAGGTGTTAGATATGTAAACACATAAGAATTGTGTGGTATGTATGTAAATTCCCATATATAAAAAAATGACTCTGGAAATTGTGAAGCTCATCCACTCTCTTAATGGGCTACGGGAAAGTGAGACATATCCACAGCTTCAATAAACTGTGTTTTGCATATGTAAACATGGCAAAAAACTTGTAAGGATGCCTGAGTGAGATATTAGTACCCTTCTGAAATGGTGGCAGTTTATGATATCAACCATTTTTTCTGCGAGTCAATTCCTTTATTTATTTTTTATATCATATAAATTCTGTGAAACATAAATTTCAACATTTCCATGGCTTATCAAGCTTATCCAAAATAATCATCAGAGTAATAGTTGGAAATTCTGCTTTAAAAAGTTCTTGCTATAAGCAAATTGATAGCTAACAAGATCTGAAGAACGGCTAGTCTGTGCTTCTTGAAATTTCTCCAATGAGAAGAATCTTTGCACTTTCTAGAGTCATGAAAATGATTGATTGGATTATTTCAATGTTTTAGGAGGTGTTATTTAATTTTTTTAAAGTTTTTTGAAAGGAGGAAGAAATATTAGTCTTATGCTAATTGAGTGCTTGGAAGTGCTTTAAGAAGATGAAAGTCATGCACTTCCCAGGGTCCGCAAAGAACTCTTTTTGCCTTTTATTAGCTTGATTAATTACAAGAAGAAAGTCCATGAGAAATTTTATACAAATTTAATTGTGGACACAAATTGAACTTGAATCTGCATTGCAAAATCAAGGATTAAAATAACACCTAAATAAAACTGTAAGCTAACAATGTATAGCAAACATATATAGATCGATTTAAGGAATTATTGAGTGCAATTACCTCTAAGCTTTATATTGCTATGAACAATAGCTTCAACAAGTCCAATTAACTCCCAAAACTCTATCAATAGTTAGGTTCTTGTAACCTTCTTATGAAATTCGTATACTAAAGTGTTCTTTATCATTGAACCCCCTTTCATGATATTTTAATGAAGGTAGTGACTTTCTCTTGCATTGAAAAAGGAAGAAGGATGCTCCAACCATTTGATTGGAGTCCCTACAGTATAGGATTAAGTTATTGTGTTCTATGATTAAATCTAACTTCAACATTAACATCCGATGTTTGAATGATTTGATCTATATCTTGGTTTAACTATAGGCTTTGGGATTATAACTGTAGTTAATGTTTATTGTTTTGAAAACATTATTTCATTTCACTGGATTATTCTATTTATAGTAATATTTGATGCTAACAAATTTGTTTCTATTATTATCATTTTTTCTATTGGCTGAATATTTATTTTATTCTTCGGCATAAGGTGTTTATTACCTTAAAATGGGATTAACACTATTGCTTTCAATCCTAGAAGAAAATCATATCCATATAATTATTACTGAGGCTTTATTGCTTCAAATAGTTTAACATCTGGTAATGATAAACAAAAATTAGGGATAATATTGAAATTGATTGATCCATGACACATACTAGTTTAAATTACTACCATTAAGGATTGCGCTCATTTATACATCTATCTTCTCTCAGATAGACAAGTATTGAAGCATTTATTCCCTTAAGAGTTAGAGGTTTAATTGCAATATTAATTAATCATATATTGAAAAAGATATAAGAGGACTTAATTTTATTGATGCAAAGAGGGGTATAAATAGAGATTCCTAAGATCCCTTATACAATTTATAACCCTCTAAATATAGAGCTATAATGAATATTACATTATTTTATATATTTTTCTAAGTCATCTGAATTAAATAGATAAATCATTCTTTCATTTTGATCAATAGAGATCGATTGTTCTACTGATTTGATTGGATTTTTACCCTTGACATCAAACGTACCTATTTTATATATCCAAACTTTTTCTACCTTTGGAATTGTTTAGTTATTTAAGTCCTCTTCAGTAAGAGGATATTCTGTTAATTCAACAGTCTTTATATTATGTTACGCCGCGATCCATTCACTTCCCTGTGCATGTTTGTACCCTACAATCTTGTTGTTGATCAATGCTTTTCTCTAGGTGTTGTGATCGTTCCTTTGAGTGTCGTGATGTGGTCGTTGCCTTAGTGAGATTTAATCGAATTGTATAGCAAGGGTTCACAAAACCGACATCACAAGCGAAGAAAGCACATATGAGTTCTAAGCGATTTGACTCAGATGTCACAGATGCAACCAAAGCCAAAGGAAACAAACAATGCATGAAGAAGATGACACAGATAGTGTTGTTCGTAGCAGGAGAAGGCTCGATAAAGTCGGAATGCACTCGAATTGATCGATTCCATTCCAAGAAGAAGACGATGGTGTCAAGGAATTCGTCGCAGGAAGAGGCTGGCTTGGATTTTCCATGGAGTTCCATTAGGTGGACTCTGGCTGTAAGACCCTAGGGTTGAACCTTGCTTACAAGATGGGATGGTCGCCCAATGATGTGGTCTCTTCACTTTTGAAATTGGGGTCTAAACATCCGGTCTATAATAAATTGGTAGATATTGAAGTTGCATCTCCCATTTCATCATAAATCAGATAGTTATCCTATCTTTTTCTTCACACTGGCATAGACACTTCAAATTTTTCTTCCAAAATAATGCACTATTCTTTAACTTGTCGGTGGTTAGTTTCACTATTCCACTGGTGGGACATCTTGACACTCAAAGATACATTTCAAAGTTCAGAGTCACTTCATGAACTAATCAGAACCCATTTGGTTGTGGAAATATGACAAATCCATTTTTACTTCAAAATTTTAGCTTTTACTGATATTTTATGTCACATCTTCAAGTATAGGTTCATCATTAGAATCCACATGGCGGACGAGATTTACTCCATTTCTTTGATCTATTAAGTCATCATTGTGGTTATGTGTGACCTATCAAGATTGTCTCCTCTCAAAGGTGGCAAGCCTTTATTATAGTTGGTGGGTTTCTCATCACATATCATCTCTAGAAATTCTCTGGACACCTCCTTTTGCATTTCTCATAAATGATATTGTCATTTACTCTTTATTAGACTTGTGGTGATTATCTCTTTTGCGGCATGGCTAAGTTTTAGGTGTGGGTAGGTGGAATGAGGTGTGTATGGATGATGCAGGGTGAGAAAGAAAAAATTATGTGGAGATAAGTTTGGGTATAGCGGATGCTAGAAATCCTAGGATAGGACTAGGGCTAGGCTAACTCTAATACTAAATGATATCAGAGTTAACACAAACCAAAATAGGAAAAACAAATATTTTTACTAATAAAGCCAATTGGTGATTACAACTGACTCACTTCAAACGAAAATAACAACAGACTTGATAATCCAACTCAAGTTAGGGTGGATCTCGGGGTGGTGGTGGTGATCGGTGTGAGGTGGAAGGTGGTGGAATGGTGGATGAGATGATTAGTAAGCAAAAAACTACAAGGCAGCAGTTTTCGAGTTTTGGACAGCAAGCACGCAGTAGATATCAACATCACACAGCTGTCCGGGATGATGGCAACAAAGGAGGGAGGGTTAGAACAACAATGATGACAAAGATGGAGGATTAAACAACAATGGCAGCAGGTACGGAGAACTGGAACAATTATGGCAGCATGTGGGAGGGGCTGNTGGCAACAAAGGAGGGAGGGTTAGAACAACAATGATGACAAAGATGGAGGATTAAACAACAATGGCAGCGGGCACGGAGAACTGGAACAATTATGGCAGCATGTGGGAGGGGCTAGGACAGCGATTAGGTGGTAGTGAAGTGATTTAGAATGACTGGAACAATGGCCAAGGCTGCAGAGAGTTGTTTCTCGTGACCGGAACAACAACGAGATGGCAAGGGAACTGGATATGAGCGGCTGGAATTGTAGTCAAGAAAGGTGGTTGGAAAGCAGAAACTACAGAAAAATAACGAAAAGAGGTTGTTCCGCGTGGCTTCAGCTGGGTAGGGGTTGCTAGGAGCGATGTGGGAGGATGCCGAAGGGGATAGGGGAAGATAATCACCATATCGGGAGAGAGATAAAGCCGGAGCACCACCCAATCCCTCAGACATAACTCTCCAAGGGAAAAACCGACACTGGCGGCGGTTTTCCTAAACAAATTCACACCAAAAACTAAAAAAAACATAAAAATAAGAATCACATATATAAGCCTCATATAACTATAATTGGATCCTCCTACGTAGAGGAGGCGCGAAGCCGATCGGCCTCTCGGGTTCAGATTGGTTTTGTCCAAACGAAGGACATTGCGAGAGAAGCCCGCAACGTTATTTCGCGCGTCCACATCATATTGGTTGTTCATTTATGTTTTTGATACTGATGATTATATTATAAAAGTAAAATACAACAAATTTGCTCATGAATGCAAAAAGAACATGGTTTATAAGTCTCATAAAAATGCTCGACTTATTATTCAAGCTAGAAGACATAACTAATCATCTATACGNAAGTAAAATACAACAAATTTGCTCATGAATGCAAAAAGAACATGGTTTATAAGTCTCATAAAAATGCTCGACGCATTATTCAAGCTAGAAGACATAACTAATCATCTATACAAAGATATTTTATTTAAAATGCAGTTTTTCATTCGCCTCCCTTTTTTATTCCGATTGGAGATAGGCTACTTTTTAAGTCTATTATGGTAAAAATGCAAAATAAATATATTCTCTAAATGAGGAATGAGATGTCAAAACATTATAGTGTTATTGTTGATAGCTCCACAATCCACATACATTCTTCATATTCCATTCCTCTTGGGCGCTAACAACTCCTGCATTGCACAAGGACTCGTGCTTCTCTTGCATGCCCCATTCAGGCCACAGTTAATACAACAATTATTTAATGAACTTGCTGACTATAACTATCATAAAAAATCGACTACAAAATATAATTGTAGATTTATGGATGAATTNATTCTTCATATTCCATTCCTCTTGGGCGCTAACAACTCCTGCATTGCACAAGGACTCGTGCTTCTCTTGCATCCCCCATTCAGGCCACAGTTAATACAACAATTATTTAATGAACTTTCTGACTATAACTATCATAAAAAATCGACTACAAAATATAATTGTAGATTTATGGATGAATCATACCTTGCTTATATTGACAAACAAATACTGAATGATATAATCATTCAACCCTTTTAGAAATATAATCTGGTCAACAACCTTCTGCTTGCTTTTCAATTTTTGTAATTTTTTCTTTTCTTCTTGGAAAAATAGGAAATCAAAGTCAATATTTGATATTTCTCCCTTTCTTTTTCCTGTTTCTTAAGCTANCTTTTCAATTTTTGTAATTTCTTCTTTTCTTCTTGGAAAAATAGGAAATCAAAGTCAATATTTCATATTTCTCCCTTTCTTTTTCCTGTTTCTTAGGCTTNTTTCTTGGAAAAAAATATTACATCAGGACTTCGCATGTAGAGTTACGTGCGGAGTCCAATGAAATCACGCCACGTAGAAAAAAAATATGCTCATTAACACAAGAGAATATTCATCATGTGTTATTCAGGTGTTATTGTGCGTTATTCAAGTGTTATTGTGTGTTATTTAAATATTATTGATGTGTTATTGTGTTATTATAACACCGAAAATACTCTCATAACACAATAACACCTGAATAACACGAGGGGAATATTCTTTTTCTTACTGGGCCGATCACCTTCACAGCGTGATTTCATTGAACTCCGCACGTAATCCTACGTGCGGAGTCCTGTGTAATATTTTTTCCTTTTCTTGAGTGTATGACCTCAAAGCAAGAATTTTATATTAATGGTTCTCCTCTCTTCTCGAGTTATTTTAAATCATATTTTTATAGTGATATGTACATACATACCACCCAATTCCTATGTATTTACTTAGTTTTTTTTTATATTTATACTACCAAAATTTATTACTATTTTAAGTGAAATATTTATTTTAACATGGATAAGGTGGCTTGAATTGTAGAAGTTGAAGTTTTTCTTAGATATGTAAATGCATTGGAATTGAGTGTCGTATATGTAAGTCTTCCTTTTTTATATTAAAATATATATANAACAGCATTTCAAAAATACCAGCATCACTATCTTTCACGTATATATTTATGACACCAAAATGTTGTAAGTGTGAATATCAAATTTTATGTGTTATACATGTAAATGCATGAGAATTGTGATTGTGGTATTGAATGATTTTTTCTTCTAACTTTTAAAGAGTGAAATANAACAGCATTTCAAAAATACCAGCATCACTATCTTTCACGTATATATTTATGACACCAAAATGTTGTAAGTGTAAATATCAAATTTTATGCGTTATACATGTAAATGCATGAGAATTGTGATTGTGGTATTGAATGGTTTTTTCTTCTAACTTTTAAAGAGTGAAATGCAACCTTTCATGCATGGGTAAGGCTGACATATATGTAAATATTGAAGTTTACATGTTAGATTTGTAAATACACGGGAGCTCAAGTGGTACTCATGTAAATCTTTGTTTTTCTTATTTTTCTTATTTTATCAGGGTGATGTGGTATCTAGTACTGCGCTGATAAAGAAAAAGAAGCTGCATTGGGGCNATTTTTCTTATTTTATCAGGGTGATGTGGTATCTAGTACTGCGCTGATAAAGAAAAAGAAGCTGCATTGGGGTCTTGAAGCAAAGGAGAGATGGGAGCGGAAAGCCAATATGTAGCTTAATTTGGCCTAATTTTCCACGCTGCATTATTATTTTTCTGTTTTTTTCTTAACAAAATTAGTATTTATATAGCAAACCTTATGGCGATGTTATATATATATATATATATATATATATAATAGTTGCATAAGATTTTTTTTAATTAAATAGTATTATAGTTTCTTTTCACTTGCGGCTCTTTTCTTGGAAAAAAAATATTACATCAGGACTTCGCATGTAGAGTTACGTGCGGAGTCCAATGAAATCACGCCATGTAAAAAAAAAAATCTACTCGTTAAGACAAGGGAATATTCATCCCGTGTTATTCAGATGTTATTGTGTGTTATTCAATTATTATTGATATGTTATTGTGTCATTATAATACCATAAATATTCTTAGAACACAATAACACATGAATAACACTGAATAACACGAGCAGAATATTCCTTGTCTTATCGGGCCGATCACTTCCACGGCGTGATTTCATTAGACTCTGCACGTAATCCTACGTGCGGAGCCTGATGTAATATTTTTTCCTTTTCTTAAGCGTATGAGCTCAGAGCAAGAATTTTATATTAATGGTTCTCCTCTCTTCTGGAGTTACTTTAAATCATATTTTATAGTGATATTTACATATATACCACCCAATTCCTATGTATTTACTTAGTTTTTTTATATTTATACTACCAAAATCTGTTACTATTTTAACTTTTAAAAAATGAAATATTTATTTTAATGCATGGATAAGGTGGCTTGAATTGTAAAAGTTGAAGTTTTTCTTAGATATGTAAATACATTGGAATTGAGTGTCGTTTATGTAAGTCTTCCTTTTATATATATATAAATGAAAAAAAAATGAAAATTCAAAAGTGATCCGCCTCTATTTCCTTGATTTCTAGTTTTGTTGGCTGGAAACATCTATGATGATGATTTAGGGTTTAGGGTTCTCTGGGTTTGGTTGCTCTCAGGGGCGCGGGCTTTATTAGTTGGGCCAAAGTGGCCGATTTGGATGGGCTTCAACTATATCTCATTTACGGTGTTACTCATCTTGATTTTAGAAATTTGGTGGTATGTATGTAAATACCCCTAATATAAATTCAATAAAATGAATTTTAATTAGTCAACCAAAATTTTTATTAAAAAAAATCAAATCGAAATTTGGAATTCTGATTGGTTTGGATAGACTGTGCCATCATGATTAGGAAGGTTTACATAAATAGCGCTCAATTCCTATATATATATATATATATCTGCATACCATCTAAAAAGGTTGGTATGTCATTTCTTAAAAGTTAAAATGGTGATTAGAGCTGTCAAAAAAGCTTATTGTTCGTGAACAATTAGTGTTTGGTTCGTTAATGAGTTTGTATTTGATTTGTTCCATAAGTAAATGAGATGAACGTGAACAAATTTTTTTCGTTCGGTTTGTTAAACGAACCAAACACGAACAATGATGTGTTCGTTCGTGTTTGAATCATTATTGTTCGAAATATAAAATAATTTAAAATAATTATATATAAAAAATTGGTGATATTTTAAACAATTTAATTTTATAAATTTTAATATATAATAAATTAATAATAATAATATATTAGTATACTATATTAGTAATATACTAATATAGATATTATATATTTATATAATATAAGTTATATAATTAATATAATATATCGTTTATATATATATTAATATTAGAGAAGTCAAACTAACTCGTCGTTCGCAAACAGCTTGTATAGTGACTTCACGAACAATTTCAAACACGAGCTTATTTCAAATAAACTAAATTTAGACATAAATATAAAAAGTAATGTTTAGATGCTAGATATACATCGGTATTGGATGGGATGTAAGTAAATGCCTATAATAAAAACAGATGATTGAGTGCATTTTGATCGATGGGATCCACATATAGCCCCCATAAGCTTACGGGCGCGGCAATGATGGTGCCGATCTCTTTCCACTCTATAGTGTTTAATGCATGTGAATAATTGAATTAATAACTTATTATTATTATTATTATTATATTTGTATTTGCGTGCCAAAAAATTTGTAATGGTAAATAGTGGTCGACGGTGGCTGACAAACGATGGTCGATAAACACACAAGAAGTTATCATTGGGTTTCAATTCATAACGTGCACTGGAATTCCTTCTCTTCTCCTTCCTCTTTGAAGAGAAAAGAGGGGAAGTATTTACAGCATCTGGGGTAGGGGCATTTTAGTCTATTGGTAAATAACTTTCCCGATCATATCATCAAACGACTTTGACCACATTGATCCCCTTTAATCGTAGAGATTTTTTAATATGTGAGTGTCTTAATGTCCACAAAATTTTATTGGGCTCATTGGATTTCTCTCATCAAGACATCTGATTTGACTATAAATATGTCAAATTTGAAGTTTATTTAGTCATTCAATTGCTGATTGAAAGCCTCTAATTGTGCTTCAATGACTTGATTGGAGTTAAATCGAACAAATTCTAGTATCACTGAGTTCATCTTGCCAAAACGGTCAGTTTGATCGTAAACTTGTTAAAATCTTGGCCTTGAAGATCTTGATTTTGAATTTGGAATATTTATAGCTAAAAAAATACATCGAGATTCATGTTATATGATGAAAATATAATGATAGCGAGTCAGATATGTAAACAAATAAGAATTGTGGGGCATACATGCACATCTTCCTAAATTCAAACAATATAATCCTCAACTCAATTTATTTCTTGCCCAAATGATGACTAATGAAACCCAAAAAAATCATCTAAAATGACCAATAGCACTGGTTCCTGAGTCAAATAGCTCATCAAAGGAGGATTTCTAATCAGATTAGGGACAATAATGCATTCCAAGCAAGCTTCAATTTTTACAAAATAGAAAGAAACTTTGTGGAAATTATAAAAAGGTCCCTCACTTCATCATGAGACTCATAATTCATAAAAGCCTCTTTGGGAAAGGTAGTGAAGGTGGTCCACTTCCCTTCTCACTTGTTAAGTTCTCCACTATATCTTTTTTTTATACTTAGGAAGCAATTTGTAATTTTCAATTTTGTTTTTTTTGCATTTTTAGGACATTGTTATAATTTGAACATTTACAACAAAGTCCTTTTAAAACTACAAAACAACACTAAAATAATGTTACAATACAAGTTGTTGAAGGACAGGAAATTTTCAGATTGGTTTTGCATGCACGACGAGGGAATATTATTTAATTACATGTTTAAGATTATGCGGTGCACTTTTTGTTATCTGGCGAGGATATGTTTTACATAATTTTTTCAAAAAATTATGGTGGGAAAGTTACTTCTAGCAACTTGACCTGACTAAGCGTGATGACTGTCAGAAAATTAGGGTCTAACCTTCAAACAGCTGGAGCTTTNATGACCTCTTGTGATTGAATGTTGGGACATAATATTTTCTCAATTTTGTGGGACCATCAAGACTCGGTATAATAAATCAGATTAATCTTAATTTAATTCAAACTGAATTTCATTAAATAATTAATTTTGCAATATATTATCGCTCAAAGAAACGTAAGAAATTCAATTTATTATTTTAAAGTGCTAATTTTGAAAATATTAGAACCGAAAGTCAAAGTCATCCATTGAACGTTGAAAGTGAATTCAAAATTGAACGTTTTATTTTATGAGAAAATAAAATTTATTTAAGATGAGGGAGTTTATATACATACCATATTAGTCTTAAGTATTTACATTTTTACCATCAGAATTTTAATATTTACCCTTGTGGCATTTTGATATTACAACCACATCACAATATGCACATAAAAGTGTGTTATTTTAGACAAATGAATTTTAAAGGTATTTTTAAGGTGAAGTTATTATGTGTGGGGACTGATTAGGAGAGCGGCTTATAGGGGCAAAGCACGAGATGAACATGTGTCGAGTTGTGGTTGCATACACGTCCACTTGGCGAAGAGGAGACACATGTCACATATGCACCCACAAGTTGGCGCATATACACCGACTTACTATTATGTGTTTTTGTATTCTTGATAAGGAGCCGATCCAGTAAGCACAACTTTTGCGCGAAAAGTCCAGGCGCCTAGAGCAGTTTGCACACGGGATTCGATTTTTAATCACGATTTCAAGCAGTGTATCAACAGTTGCTGCGTGAGGTTTCTATGACAAGTGTCTGGTGAAGGAAGGGAATGTCAGAGATGATGATTTTTGGAATCTCGGCATGCATTTTTCGCGTCAGATCGAAGCAGGAAGAGTTTGGAGTGGGGTTTTGTAAGTTTCCTTGTGTGTAAAAAGTAAATTTGTGTGTGTTCTCCATAAACTCTTTGAAATTCGTAGTGGAATTTTCTTGTGGTGTGCCTTCGTGTTTTTTTTTTTTCCGTTCTTGAGTTTTTCCACGTAAAATTCATGTGTTCTTTCCGGGTTGCTTTAGCTGTGCTTTCTATTTAGTATTTGTTTTGATTTTCTCGAATTAGTGTCATTCTGTTATTTTGCAGTGTTGTTTAGTTTCTGATTGAACCTAAGCCACGGTAAAGTTGGGAAGTGTCCTATAATTTCCTATCATAAGCTAAAATTTTAGGTCTTATATANATCTTGATTTTAGAAATTTGGTGGTATGTATGTAAATGCCCCTAATATAAATTCAATAAAATGAATTTTAATTAGTCAACCAAATTTTTTATTAAAAAAAATCAAATCGAAATTTGGAATTCTGATTGGTTTGGATACAATGTGCCATCATGATTAGGAAGGTTTACATAAATAGCGCTCAATTCCTATATATATATCTGCAAAATTTGGTAATGGTGATTAGAGCTGTCAAAAAATTCGTAATGCACATACCAACCTTATTATTATTATTATTATTATTATATTTGTATTTGCGTGCCAAAAAATTCGTAATGGTAAATAGTGGTCGACGGTGGCTGACAAACGATGGTCGATAATGGTTAGCAAATACGGAGACACAGGAAGTTATCATTGGGTTTCAATTCATAACGTGCACTGGAATTCCTTCTCTTCTCCCTCCTCTTTGAAGAGAAAAGAGGGGAAGTATTTACAGCATCTGGGGTAGGGGCATTTTAGTCTATTGGTAAATAATTTTCCCGATCATATCATCAAACGACTTTGACCACATTGATCCCCCTTAATCGAAGAGCTTTTTTAATATGTGAGTGTCTTAATGACCACAAAATTTTATTGGGCTAATTGGATTTCTCTCGTCAAGACGTCTGATTCGACTATAAATATGTCAAATTTGGAGTTTATTTAATCATTCAGTTGTTGATTGAAAGCCTCTAATTGTGCTTCAATGACTTGATGAACAAATTCTAGTATCACTGAGTTCGTCTTGCCAAAACGGTCAGTTTGATCATAAACTTGCTAAAATCTTGGCCTTGAAGATCTTGATTTTGAATTTGGAATATTTATATCTAAAAAAATACATCGAGATTCATGTTATATAATGAAAATATAATGATGGCGAGTCAAATATGTAAACAAATAAGAATAGCGTGGCATACATGCACATCTTCCTAAATTCAAACAATATAATCCTCAACTCAATTTATTTCTTGCCCAAATGATGACTAATGAAACCCAAAAAAATCATCTAAAATGACCAATAACACTGGTTCCTGAGTCAAATAGCTCATCAAAGGAGGATTTCTAATCAGATTAGGGACAATAATGCATTCCAAGCCAGCTTCAATTTTTACAAAATAGAAAGAAACTTTGTGGAAATTATAAAAAGGTCCCTCACTTCATCATGAGACTCATAATTCATAAAAGCCTCTTTGGGAAAGGTAGTGAAGGTGGTCCACTTCCCTTCTCACTTGTTAAGTTCTCCACTATATCTTTTTTTATACTTAGGAAGCAATTAGTAATTTTCAATTTTGTTTTTTTTGCATTTTTAGGACATTGTTATAATTTGAATATTTACAACAAAGTCTTTTTAAAACTACAAAACAACACTAAAATAAAGTTATAATACAAATTGTTGAAGGACAAAAAATTTTCAGTNCTCTTTGGGAAAGGTAGTGAAGGTGGTCCACTTCCCTTCTCACTTGTTAAGTTCTCCACTATATCTTTTTTTTATACTTAGGAAGCAATTTGTAATTTTCAATTTTGTTTTTTTTGCATTTTTAGGACATTGTTATAATTTGAACATTTACAACAAAGTCCTTTTAAAACTACAAAACAACACTAAAATAATGTTACAATACAAGTTGTTGAAGGACAGGAAATTTTCAGATTGGTTTTGCATGCACGACGAGGGAATATTATTTAATTACATGTTTAAGATTATGCGGTGCACTTTTTGTTATCTGGCGAGGATATGTTTTACATAATTTTTTCAAAAAATTATGGTGGGAAAGTTACTTCTAGCAACTTGACCTGACTAAGCGTGATGACTGTCAGAAAATTAGGGTCTAACCTTCAAACAGCTGGAGCTTTTTGAACAATAGATTATTTTGCAANTGTTTAAGATTATGCGGTGCACTTTTTGTTATCTGGCGAGGATATGTTTTACATAATTTTTTCAAAAAATTACGGTGAGAAAGTTACTTCTAGCAACTTGACCTGACTAAGCGTGATGGCTGTCAGAAAATTAGGGTCTAACTTTCAAACAGCTGGAGCTTTTTGAACAATAGATTATTTTGCACCAACTTTATAATTGTTTCTTCAAATGACTACAGATCCAAAATCATTATATTAATGTCATGTTGATGCTATTCAAATTATTTTTTATCAATATATATAAAGCCGTTAACTTCAAATAATCATAATTATGTTTATTTTAATGATTCAAATCTAGCATATATATCTACCTATTTAATAGTCATATTTAATTTCAAATCGGAACTGATGCTAACCCGACGTGAGCCTGATTGACATCAACCCGACCTGAACATTAAATGGGTTGGTGAATTTGCATAATCATTTTTTAGGTAAAATTTGGGTTCGCTCTGGCCTAGTTCGAGTTGTTTGGTCATATTCATGTCAATTTCGTGTTATGTCAATTTTTCAGGTTTGTGGATCAACTTGAACCTAACCCGACAAATTAAACTTGTTGGGATTCAGACCATGGATAACCTTAACCTAAGCTAAATATTAATTGGGTCAACTCATACTCAACAAATTAAACTTGTTGGGATCGCTTTGAGTCAAGTAGGTGTATCGAGTCAATTTTCAGAAAAATTATTACGTTAGGACATCCGCAAGCCAAGACGTCCAATCACGAAAGGTCGTGTCACCATATATGTAAATTTGCGTCAGACACGACCTCTTGTGATTGAATGTTGGGACGTAATATTTTCTCAATTTTGTGGGACCATCAAAACTCGGTGTAATAAATCAGATTAATCTTAATTTAATAATTCAAACTGAATTTCATTAAATAATTAATTCTGCAATATATTATCACTCAAAGAAACGTAAGAAATTCAATTTATTATTTTAAAATACAAATTTTGAAAATCTTTGAACCAAAAGTCAAAGTCATCCATTTGAACGTTGAAAGTGAATTCAACATTGAACGTTTTATTTTATGAGAAAATAAAATTCATTTAAGATGAGGGAGTTTATATAATACCATATAAGTTTTAAGTATTTACATTTTTACCATCAGAATTTTAATATTTACCCTTGTGGCATTTTGATATTACATTCCACATCACAATATGCACATAANACTTTAAATAATCATAATTATGTTTATTTTAATGATTCAAATCTAGCATATATATCTACCTATTTAATAGTCCTATTTAATTTCAAATCGGAATTGATGCTAACCCGACGTGAGCCTGATTGACATAAACCCGACCTGAACATTAAATGGGTTAGTGAATTTGCATAATCATTTTTTAGGTTGTTCGCTCCGATCTAGTTCGAGTTGTTTCGTCATATTTAGGTCAATTCCGTGTTGTGTCAATTTTTAAGGTCTGTGGGTCAACTTGAACCTAACCCAACAAATTAAGCATGTTGGGATTCACACCATGGATAATCTTAACCTAAGCTAAATATTAATTGGGTCAACCCGAACTCAATTTTTAGATCGCTTTGAGTCAAGTAGGTGTATCGAGTCAATTTTCAGAAGAATTATTACGTTAGGACATCCGCAAGCCAAGACGTCCAATCACTAGATGTCGTATCACCATATATGTAAATTTGCGCAAGATATGACCTCTTGTGATTGAATGTTGGGACATAATATTTTCTCAATTTTGTGGGACCATCAAGACTCGGTATAATAAATCAGATTAATCTTAATTTAATTCAAACTGAATTTCATTAAATAATTAATTTTGCAATATATTATCGCTCAAAGAAACGTAAGAAATTCAATTTATTATTTTAAAGTGCTAATTTTGAAAATATTAGAACCGAAAGTCAAAGTCATCCATTGAACGTTGAAAGTGAATTCAAAATTGAACGTTTTATTTTATGAGAAAATAAAATTTATTTAAGATGAGGGAGTTTATATACATACCATATTAGTCTTAAGTATTTACATTTTTACCATCAGAATTTTAATATTTACCCTTGTGGCATTTTGATATTACAACCACATCACAATATGCACATAAAAGTGTGTTATTTTAGACAAATGAATTTTAAAGGTATTTTTAAGGTGAAGTTATTATGTGTGGGGACTGATTAGGAGAGCGGCTTATAGGGGCCAAAGCACCATATGAACATGTGTCGAGTTGTGGTTGCATACACGTCCACTTGGCGAAGAGGAGACACATGTCACATATGCACCCACAAGCTGGCGCATATACACCGACTTACTATTATGTGTTTTTGTATTCTTGATAAGGAGCCGATCCAGTAAGCACAATGTTTGCGCGCCAAGTCCAGGCGCCCAGAGCAGTTTGCACACGGGATTCGATTTTTAATCATGATTTCAAGCAGTGTATCAACAGTTGTTGCGCGAGGTTTCTATGACAAGTTTCTGGTGAAGGAAAGGAGTGTCAGAGATGATGATTTCTGGGATCTCGACATGCATTTTTCGCGTCGAATCGAAGCAGGAAGAGTTTGGAGTGAGGTCTTGTAAGCTTCCTTGTGTGCAGAAAGTAAATTTGTGTGTGTTCTGTATAAACTTTTTGAAATTCATAGTGGAATTTTCTTGTGGTGTGACTGCGTGGTTTTTTTCCTTTCTTGAGTTTTTCCACGTAAAATTCACGTGTTCTTTCCGGATTGCTTTAATTGTGCTTTCTATTTAGTATTTGTTTTGATTTTCTCGAATTAGTGTCATTCTGTTATTTTACAGTGTTGTTTAGTTTCTGATTGAACCTAAGCCACGGTAAAGTTGGGAACTGTCCTATAATTTCCTATCATAAGCTAAACTTTTAGGTCTTATATAAAAAAAATGTTAAATTTTAAATGTTTAGGTATATAAATTTATAAAATTATGTAATATGTATGTATGCCCGCATTTAAAATAAATAAAATATATAAATAATTAATTACATGCATACCACTCAATTCTTATATATCTACATATCTAATATCTCAACTTTCATATTTACATACATATCACTCAAATTTTTAGCATCACATAATTTTTTTTTGTATTGTTAACTTTTTAAATGTAAAATACATATTTCATTTATAGGTTTTGTTAGTTATGGCTCCTATATCAGGAATTTGGAGCCTCTTTGATTTGGAGGGGTGTCTTCTGGAATCAATATGTGTGTCTCTTGGTGTGAAGATGTGTCTCTTGGATTAGTGGGGTGGGGGGAGCGAGGNACATATCTAATATCTCAACTTTCATATTTACATACATATCACTCAAATTTTTAGCATCACATAAAATTTTTTTGTATTGTTAACTTTTTAATTGTAAAATACATATTTCATTTATAGGTTTTGTTAGTTATGGCTCCTATATCAGGAATTGGGAGCCTCTTAGATTTGGAGAGGTGTCTTCTGGAATCAATATGTGTGTCTCTTGGTGTGAAGATGTGTCACTTGGATTAGTGGGGTGGGGAGAGCGAAAGCGTGTTTGTAAATTTATCTGTGGATTTTATCTATCAATAGATGTGTAACCCTATTGTTATGTAACTGCTCTGAAATAGTGAATTCGCCGCTCTGCTCCCGAGGATGTAGTCATCTTTGTCGAACCTCGTTAAATCTCTGTGTTCGTATTTCTAGTTTTGTGTCGATTTCTGTGTTTTCTTCGCCCTAAATTTCATAGNCCTATTGTTATGTAACTGCTCTGAAATAGTGAATTCGCCGCTCTGCTCCCGAGGATGTAGTCATCTTTGTCGGACTTCGTTAAATCTCTGTGTTCGTATTTCTGATTTTGTGTCGATTTCTGTGTTTTCTTCGCCCTAAATTTCATATCAGGTTTATGACACAAGCGTCATTTACATACAAAGCACACATATTTTATGTATTTACATATCTCATACCTAAATTTTCATAGTTACCCACATAGCACTCAAATGTTTATCATCATAAAAAATATGCACCTTTATACTTTTCAAGAGTGAAATAGATATTTTCATGCATATATTTAATGCACTGCAGTATTATGTATGTAAGTATAGAAGTATAGATGTGAAAGATATAAATACATATGAATTGTGTTCTAAGTATGTAAAATTTCCTAAATATAAATATAAATAGCTAACTTTCGTCGTTAGATGCGTAAATAGATAAGAATTGTGTGGTATGTATGTAAATTTCTCATATTTTTAACATTCATAGTTATCAAATTTTATCTAATTAATTGCCTCACTAATCACAATTAACCAAAATATAATTTTTTTATTGTATAATTAATTTGGTCCAATTTGTCTCCATCAACCATCGTGCACGTTCATGTCATATTTCCATATGCATTGGACTCTAGCGCAATATATATGTTGGTTCTTAATTAATTCTTTTTACATTATTATTATTATTATTATTATTATTATTATTATTATTAGTATTTGATGTGTGCTAGAAAATTTACGGCGGTAGAGTGATGGATTAACGACTTAGTGTTGCACGAGATATGAGCACACACTCAGGTAAAAGAAAACAAAGGTAATAATACTAGAAGTTCTTACGTGGAAAACTCTTAAAGGAAAAAATCACGAGATTTTGCTCAAATATAAAAATTCACTATAGGTTGATGTTTATAGAGACCACTTGTCACATACATGAGAAAGAGTTATTAAATTTTCCAAGTTACAACATTGACTGACGATTTCCGGTTGGTGTTGGTCAACGGTAATTGGTGATGATCAACGACGGTAAGCCTGGGTCGGCAGCGATCAGTAGTGGTTAGCAGTGATCGATGGCGGTCAACTAGCATTGACGACGGTCGACTAGTGTAGACGACCATCGGGAGTGATCAATGACAGTCAGAGGGGTCAACAACAGTCGACGCTAGTCGACGGCAGCCCCACTTTAATTGGACATTTCAAAGGGTTTTATTTAATCAAGTGGTGTTTAATGGATATCTGAGTGCCTAAGCGATGTCAGAATTGACTAATTTTGGTAACATTGGGTTTTTCTTGTTGAGTCAGTGAGTTTGACTTTAGTTTGTTGAAATCGAAGTTCAGGATAAGTTTTTATCGATGTTTGAATATTTTTTGCTGAAATATCATCTCGATATCTATATCATGTCTCGAGATTCGTATCTGATGAAGGCGATTTATTGGAGATGCATCAATTATTATTATTATTTAGGATTTGTTAAAGTTGCATGATAAGGTCATGGAGATCATTAGTGAAGAAAAAAACATAAAAATAGCACCAAAATCTGAGTCATGGATATGGTTTAAAACATTATCATGATTAAAGTTGTAGCATACTCTTTGTACATTAACATACATACCCCATAGTTTTCATGTATTTATCTATCTAACAATTAAATATTCATATTTACATTCATATAATTCATATCTTTAGCATAACATCAAACTTTGTGTACCATCATCTTTTTGAAAGTGAAATACACATTTTCATGCATAGTATTATGCCAAAAATATGTTATATGAGTGTAAATAATAATCTTTGAATGTTAGATATGTAAATATATAAGAATTGTGTGGTAGGTATGTAAATTACTAATGTATAACATGAATCATGTTGGTAGGTCACCCAAAAATTTATTGGATGAAATATTAATATTAAAATTAAATGCATTTATAATTTAAATGAGTGTCTTAATTAGAATATTTTACGATATAAATAATTTTATTGATGCATGCAGTATAATAGTAGATTGTCGTTTTAACGTGATATGAAGATTTAACACATACTTATAAAAGAGAAACTAAATAATAATGACACCAGAAGTTTTTACGTAGAAAACCTGAAATGGGAAAAATCGCGGGGTCTAACTCAGCTGAAGAGCTTCACCATAAACAAATAATTACAGTTGCAACCGTTTGTCCCACTGGAGTGAAATGGTTACTAGGTCTCCCATGTTACAATGTCGACGTGCTGATGAATTTGTTGTTAGGAACAGATGATGACCCATAGCGATTGGCATCGTATGAACAGTAGTGGTCAACGGTGGTTGACGATGATCAACGTCGTCGATGGAGATAAGCGGTGATCGAAGACGATTGGAGGTGGTCGACGGAGGTCGGTGAGGGTCGACGACGATCGACAAAAGTAGACGGAGGTCAGTGGTGGTCGACGACGGTCGACAGTTGTAATGTTGGATTTCAACCGCTTCTCAATGCTTCATGATCTTCTTGAAGTCTCAAGCTCCTCTCCCCCCTCATGAGGAGCTCTAATTTTGTGCGGACAGCGCACGCATCTTGTGTGCACCGTCCAATCAGAATTTTTTTTTGAAAAAAATAAAAAATAAATTGGAGCCCCACTGTCATACACTTTTGATAAAATGAATTGTTTTTATTAGTTCGCCGCACACATCTCTGCATGCGGTGAACGTACACAATAAGTTTTCCCTCATAAGAGTGGTCGGATTCTATTTATAGAGTCTCGAGTACAATTAATGCAGAAATATTAATCATTTTGATATAACGATCTGAAGAACTTCCTTCGATCTGACGACGTTTGATGGGTATTTGAGTGCCTTGATGATGTCTGAATTGAGCGGTCATGGGCTCAATTCCGTTATTTGGGTCTGTTTCAGCTTTGAAATAAGCTCGACCCGACTCAAAATTGAAAATAGCCGACTCAAATTGAGTTATTTGGATCTCTCTAGCTCAAAATTGGTTTGTGGCTACTTTGATTAAATTTTATTTAGCATCATATAAATATATTTTTCATAAAAAAAATTTCACTTTGAATAAATCTTGAGCNTCGAAGACGATTGGAGGTGGTCGACGGAGGTCGGTGAGGGTCGACGACGATCGACAAAAGTAGACGGAGGTCGGTGGTGGTCGACGACGGTCGACGGTTGTGGTGTTGAACTTCAACCGCTTCTCAATGCTTCATGTTCTTCTTCAAGTCTCAAGCTCCTCTCCCCTCTCATGAGGAGCTCTAATTCTGTGCGGGCAGCGCACGCCTCTTGCGTGTGCTGTCCAATTTATTTAAAAAAAAATTAAATTGGGGTCCACTGTCATACACTTTTGATAAAGTTAGTGTTTTTATTGGTTCAACGCACGCATCTCTGCGTGCGGTGAATGTACACAATAATTTTTCCCTCGTGAGAGTGGTCGGATTCTATTTATAGAGTCTCGAGTACAATTAATGCAGGAATATTAATCATTTTGATATAACGATCTGAAGAACTTCCTTCGATCTGACGACGTTTGATGGTTATTTGAGTGCCTTGATGATGTCTGAATTGAGCGGTCATGAGCTTAATTCCATTATTTGGGTCTGTTTCAACTTTGAAATAAGCTCGACCCGACTCAAAATTGAAAATAGCGGACCTAAATTGAGTTATTTGGATCTCTCTAGCTCAAAATTGGTTTGTGGCTAGCTAGATTAAATTTTATTTAGCATCATATAAATATATTTTTCATAAAAAAAAAATTCACTTTGAATAAATCTTGAGTCAGTTCAAGCCGACTCATGTATCACTAAAAATCAACTCGAAAAAAATTCGATCCAAAATTTTTGCTCATAGCTCGACTCATTTATTTCAACCCGGTCTCAATCCAAGCCAAAATTTAAATCCATATTTTAACAATCAACGTTATTGGAGCTAAATTCACTAACCTAATTAAAATTATAAATATGAAATCTTAAGAGGCAGATGTGCAAATATACAAATGTAAAATTTTCAACATAAATTATTAAAGGAANTCACTAAAAATCAACTCGAAAAAAATTCGATCCAAAATTTTTGCTCATAGCTCGGCTCATTTATTTCAACCCAGTCTCCAAAATTTAAATCTATATTTTAACCATCAATGTTCTTCGAGCTAAATTAATTTCCCTAATTAAAATTATAAATATGAAATCTTAAGAGGCAGATGTGTAAATATACAAATGTAAAATTTTCAACATACATTATTAAGGAATTTGCAGACCATATTACCCCTGAGGAGACAACATGCATTGAATTTTGAGTCAGCGATGGGTGGCGCTAGTTTGGACCCGGTGGGCCCAACGGATTGCGGGACCCATTCGTCGCTGTGCCAAAGCCTCGGGCGGTACACGTGTGAGCCAATTGGCAGCACGCTCCCGAACCCGGCGCCTCGCGTGCCTGCACCAACGGCTCTCGAGCAGGGCTCATGGTAATTCCGTGTCCTCATAACTGATGCAATTTGCTCAAGGAAGTTTTACACAAATGCCCCTCAATTCTTCTGAATTTACATATCCAATATCTAAATTTTAATATTTGCATTTATAACTCTGGTGTGTGATGAACTTTGCATGATTAAATTTGTAAATATACAAGAATTTTGTGGTATGTATGTAAATGACCATTTTAATTAATTAATTAATTTTAAATATTTGCATAAATGTTTGATTGATGAACTCATAAATTTCAATAGTTAGATGTTTCATTCATGATTATGAATAATATCATAAAAAGTTAATTATGAAGCTTTTTATGAATATAAATGNAATTAATTTGGTCCAATTTGTCTCCATCAACCATCGTGCACGTTCATGTCATATTTCCATATGCATTGGACTTTAGCGCAATATATATATATTGGTTCTTAATTAATTCTTTTTACATTATTATTATTATTTGATGTGTGCTAGAAAATTTGTGGTGAAAGAGTGATGGATTAACGTCTTAGTGTTGCACGAGAAATGAGCACACACTCAGGTAAAAGAAAGCAAAAAGTAATGATACTAGAAGTTCTTACGTGGAAAATTCTTAAAGGTAAAAAAACCAAGAGGCTTGACCCAGATGTAAAAATTCACTATATGTTGATGTTTATAAAGACCACTTGTCACATACACGAGAAAGAGTTATTAAATTTTTCAAGTTACAAAGTTGACTGATGACTTCTGGTTGGTGTTGGTCGACGGTGATTGGTGGTGATCGACGATGGTAAACCTGGGTCGGCGGCGATCGGTGGTGGTTAGCAGTGATAGATGGTGGTCGGTTGGCATTGATGACGGTCAGCTAGTGTAGACGACCATCGGGAGTGATCAATGACAGTCGTAAGGGTCAACAGTAGTCGACGGCAGCCCCACTTTAATTGGACATTCCGAAGAGTTTTATTTAATCAGACGGTGTTTAATGAACATCTGAGTGCCTAAGCGATGTCAGAATTGTCTAATTTTGGTAACATTGGTTTTTTCTTGTTGAGCCAGTGAGTTTGCTTTAGTTTGTTGAAATCGAAGTTCAGGATGAGTTTTTATCGATGTTTGAATATTTTTTGTTGAAATATCATCTCGATATTTATATCATGTCTCGAGATTTGTGTCTGATGAAGACGATTTGTTGGAGATGCATCAATTATTATTATTATTTAAGGTTTGTTAAAGTTGCATGTTAAGATCATGGACATCATTAGTGAAGAAAAAAACATAAAAATAGCACCAAAATCTGAGTCATGGATATGGTTTAAAACATTATCATGATTAAAGTTGTAGCATACTCTTTGTACATTAACATACATACCCCATAGTTTTCATGTATTTATCTATCTAACAATTAAATATTCATATTTACATTCATATAATTCATATCTTTAGCATCACATCAAAATTTGTGTACCATCATCTTCTTANGCCAAAGCCTCGGGCGGTACACGTGTGAGCCAATCGGCAGCACGCTCCCGAACCCGGCGCCTCGCGTGCCTGCACAAACGGCTCTCGAGCAGGGCTCATGGTAATTCCGTGCCCTCATAAATGCCGCAATTTGTTCAAGGAAGTTTTACACAAATGCCCCTCAAATCTTCTGAATTTACATATCTAATATCTAAATTTTAATATTTGCATTTATAACTCTGGTGTGGGATGAACTTTGCATGATTAAATTTGTAAATATACAAGAATTTTGTGGTATGTATGTAAATGTCCATTTTAATTAATTAATTAATTTTAAATATTTGCATAAATGTGTGATTGATAAACAGATAAATTTCAATAGTTAGATGTTTCAATCATGATTATGAATAATATCATAAAAAGTTAATTATGAAGCTTTTTATGAATATAAATATACCACTTGCAACAATTAGTTTGTAGCCCTGAATGCTCTTTAATACCACTTGGACCATTAAATTTATATATGCAAAATAAATTGACATTAAATATTTTCAGTCTAACATTATAAACTGACAATAAAAACACCTTTGAACATATCTTCTGTGGATCTAAAGGTTTAGAGCGGAACACTCGTTGTCGGATGAGCCACTACGAGAATGGTTGAAGGTACTTGAATGACGACCAAATGATAATAGTTCACTAGTCAGAGATTGGATGAGCAGTTAACTGTTAGCGATAGAGCCCGATTTTGATTTCCCGCTCCCGCCTTCCTCTGCCGCTAACCGTTCTGTTGTTTCGCGAAGAGTCGCAACCCCCGCCTCCTCTTAATTCATGAAATCAATAGGTCTTTTTGCTCTCGGACATTTTTCTACCTTTTGCTTGAGCAACAGGGTTAACGAAGGAAGAAGAAGAAATCTCTCCTTCAGTTTTGAAGTCACTTTTTCTGTGTTATTCTTCGGGCTTCCTCGAGATAGAGGAAGAGTAGTGCAAGTGTAGTTCCTTGAGATGAAGGAAGAAGAAAGAAGAAGAAGATGATTGTTCTCCCTTGGCTTATTCTTAGTGGCTTGTGGCAGAAGAGAATTTGAGTTTATTT
>JXCR01145025.1:72598-85195 GCA_002079205.1 Phalaenopsis hybrid cultivar | reverse complement strand
TATTCAAAGTGTGAAATAACAATATATTTTACGAACATCTAAATATGGAAAATAAACTAACATTCCAATTTCTTAAGATTTTAATGCCTACCAATTGAGCTAACTAAAAAAAATTTAAGTACTTTATTGGATTAACTCTTATGATAGGTTTTAAAGATCCATTGAGAGATTCCAATTTTTTATATAAAAGAGACAATAAAGAAGCCGCAACAAGTGTGCTTGGGTTGTAGGTTGACAAGTCTATAAATATATTGAAATCTCAATAAGTTGGTGACAGAGTGAAGTTGATGGGTTGACTAAGTGAGCACTTTAGCATGGGAGAAATAGTGATAGAGTGAATTAGTGAGGGGACGAGAGTGAGTTGTGAGAAAAAAATCCCTAATCTTTGAAAGAGCGAGAGGGTTGGTGAAGTGTAATTAATGAACATAGATATATTTGAGTCGATTTAAGTTTATTTTATTTTATTTTTATAGGATTTAGAAATTATTTTGAGATAGCTGCTTAAAATTTTTCTAATCATTTAATCTAAGTTTAAATTATAAAACGAGGGCAAAAAAAAAAGAAATGAGCTTTTTGGTCGATGCCTTGTTTTGTGGGGGCTGCTTGCATGCTAAAAGCCTCCCCTTATTGGCTCTAAACAATTTTGGTTTGCTTTGTCCTATGGTGATCCCTAATAGTGCTTTTTAAGTATTGATTAGCAGAGAGAAGACACAGAGTAAGGTAACATGGATAAAAATCGTTCAAAATAATTTATGAATAATAAGCTTAAGACCTAATGTATTAGGAGTGAGTGGGAAGTTGATGGATAAGAAGATGGCTTGAAATAATTGGGATGAGGTTAATACTGATTATGATGGTTTTCTTTAGTTTTCATCATCTGGTGACCTAAGCTTATGGTTTGCATATAGTTTTGGTTTTCATGAAGATCAATATTGTAAGGGAATTAGTAGAATTTCTCTCTATTTATTTTGTTGCTTTTTCTGTTATTTCTTTTTATATGTATTTCCTAATTTATGCCTTTCTTTTTTATCTTTTGTATGCTATTAAGAAAGATTTGGGTATTATATATTTTCTATTTTATACCATTTGTATCATGTATTTATACCCATTTGCTGCTCAATAATATTATTCTGCTCTAATCTCTAATTCTACATGGTATCAGAGCATGGATCTAACCCTAGCTGCCTTCGAGACATCACCCTAGCCGCTGTTCTCTTCTTCTTGCTGGTCCTCCCTGCCTGTTTTACAATCGTCGAACCTTCTGCAGGAATTTCTGCTGTTGAACCCTGCAGGAAATTGTCGCTGAACCTGCAGGCCCTCCCTCAACATCACCTGTTNAATCTCTAATTCTACATGGTATCAGAGCATGGATCTAACCCTAGCTGCCTTCGAGACATCACCCTAGCCGCTATTCTCTTCTTCTTGCTGGTCCTCCCTGCCTGTTTTACAATCGCCGAACCTTCTGCAGGAATTTCTGCTGTTGAACCCTGCAGGAAATTGTCGCTGAACCTGCAGGCCCTCCCTCAACATCACCAGTTTGGCCTACCTACCCACTGGTTGTTTTTAGCCACCTTAAGGACCTTTTGTCTCTGTTATTCTCAGTCGAAATCTCCTTATGTATCAGCAACCCAACCTCACCTTTGGCTCAATTGGAATCATGGTGGACTCAACTGACGAGCCTCCTCCCAATGGTGTAAAGGATCGACACCAACCTCAATCCCTCCGCAACCAGATNTTTTTAGCCACCTTAAGGACCTTTTGTCTCTGTTATTCTCAGTCGAAATCTCCTTATGTATCAGCAACCCAATCTCACCTTTGGCTCAATTGGAATCATGGTGGACTCAACTGCCGAGCCTCCTCCCAATGGTGTAAAGGATCGACACCAACCTCAATCCCTCCGCAACCAGACGCCTTAAAAATCACATGAACTTTTTGACATCACCCACTAACGACTCTAATATTCTCCAATGGTCCCAAGTCGTGTCATTGTTTGTCAAATGACACATGAAATTTGGCTATCTCACAGGGATGATTCATGAACTTCTGAAAATTGACCCAACATATGGAGCGTGGGAAGTGGAGAATTCCACGGTCATGTCTTGGTTGATCAATTTTGTAGAGTTTGCGATTGTTCGATCATATTTATTTCTTCTATCTACAAGTGCATTATAGACAATTTTGGGATGCTTAGCCGGACATAGGAAACACAAACCAACTTTATGAGATTTCCAAGTTATGCGAGGCCAAACAGGGATCAAGAAACGTGACCCAGTACTACAATGAGTTGGTAGTCTTATGAATGAAATGCGATCTCCACTACGACTACACATAGGACTCTCAGATGTATCTTTCCCTTTTCCAAAAAATTGTGGAAAAAAAAATTTTGTTCCAATTCTTGGTGGCTCTAAACTAGGATCTTAGCGAAGTCCGGGGTCATATTCTTGGCTGAGATTCCCTTCAGCTCGTACTGCATTCACGAAGGCATGCCACGAAAAAAGCCAGAGACTTGTCATGCTCGACATCTCCACTCCTTCGACCGAACCGTCCGCCTTGGTCTATAATAGCGCTCAAACCTCCTCCACGTCATCACGGGCCAATCACTCCATTTGTGATTATTGTCATGTTATTGTGACGAACCTAATCATACACGTGACAAGTGTTGGAAGCTCGATGGAAAACCGATGAATAAAATTTAACTAAATCTTTTGTTGCTAAGGGTCTCACTATGACCTTATAATCAACAGTAGTACAATCGGCTCCCACTCACAACATCTCGAAATCACTATAGATGGAGTGTTTGATCAAACTATTTGGATCTAATCAATTCTCTTTTTGCCCGCCAACCTCACATGTTTGTCAATGTAACATTCCAATGACACTCATTATTTTTGTNTATGACCTTATAATCAACAGTAGTACAATCGGCTCCCACTCACAACATCTCGAAATCACTATAGATGGAGTGCTTGATCAAACTATTTGGATCTAATCAATTCTCTTTTTGCCCGCCAACCTCGCATGTTTGTCAATGTAACATTCCAATGACACTCATTATTTTTGCTTTTTCTAGCCCATGGATTATTGGTTCAGGTGTCACAGACCATGTGACCAAATATTCTCAATCCTTCTCGACATATTCTTTGTGCTCTGGGAGAGATAACGTTAAAATTGATGTTAATTTTTGTAGTTCCATTGCAGTTAAAGGGTCTAATAACATATCTGACTCTAGAATCTGTTTTGCATGTATCTTCATTGAAGTGTAACCTCTTGTCAATCTGTAAGTTGACATCTGATATTGATTGTGCTGTTCATTTTTTTCTGATGTTTGTGTCTTTCAGGATCGTTGTTCGGGGAAGACAATTGTAATTGTTAAGTCGATAGTTAGGCTCTACTTTTTCTAAGAGAAAAGTGGTGTTGATGATGTCACTCTATCCAGTAGTTGTAGTCTTTCACAGTCCACTGAATGTCCCATTATGCTTTTACACTATTTTTTGGGTCATCTCAGTTTTCAATATTTAAAACAGTTTTATCTTTTGATATTTTCCTTTAAAAATTTATCTAGTTTCAAATGTGAGATTTTTCAGTTAGCTAAACATCATCGAGTACTATATCCACCATATTCTTACAATCATACTTTTTTTTCACTAATTCATAGTGACTTATTGGGACCCTCTCGAATGCCTAGTTACAATATTAAACGATGATTCGTTATTTTGACTGATGATCACACTCAAATGACGTGGTTTATATCTTAAAAGATAATCTGAAACTACGTCATCTTAAAAAAAATTTATTCCTTCGTTTTGACTCAATTCAAGTCTTTCAGACTGATAAGAACATGAATTTTTTAATTCTATAATAGGGGTATTTTCTTATAATTGAGGACATCCTCCATCACAACTCTTCTAAGAATACTCCTCAACAAAATGGGATAGCAGAGCGAAAAAACTGACACCTTCTCGATGTTGTCCGTTCCATTATGTTTCAATACGATTTTGGAATGATGTTGTATTTATCGCCACATATCTCATAAATAAAGTTCCCACAAAAATTCACAAATTTCAGGCCCCCATTAGCAGTCTTGAGATCGTGTTTTACTACCAATTGATTCTTCTCTACTTTTGACCCCAAAATAGTTGGGTGCATGGTTTTTGCTCGGAGCACTACCCCAACTCGTAGTGAACTTAATCCTCGTTCAATCAAGTGTATCTTCCTTAGATATTCTGCCACTAAAAAGTGCTATTGGTGTCTCGATCCTATCACAAATACTCTATGTGAGTGTGGATGTCTTTTTCTTTGAAATCGATCCTATCACCAACACTGCCTCAAGTGAGAGGGAGTTAGATTTTTTTTGGACATTACTCCTTTGCCAACTCTGTTGCATATGCCACCTACTCCTCCCGCCACTGTTCTCGAGGAACCATCTATCCCACTGGATCCACCATCTACTAGACCAACTATCTTTTCTGCCCACTCTTCGTGTCTATTCTTATCAACATCAAAATCTCGGTTGAGACGCGTCCCATTACCTCTACTCTTGAGCTCACTGCCCCTTTGTAGGCCTTTGAATCCACCCCGGCTGACTTCCCCAACACTACACTTGCGAAGATTACTCTTGCTTCAAGTGAGGAGGTGAGTTCTACCATTGAGTTACACAATTAGATTTGCTCTATTTATTCCATGGCGAAATGCATCTCAATCCACAACTTGCCGCTTCCTTGACGAATCTTCTTCTTCCATCCACTATTGAGGCAACATTAGCAGACTCTTCTTGAAAAACTACAATAATTGATGAGATGAATGCCCTTTGGCGAAATCAAACGTGGGATGTTGTTGATATTCCTTGGGAAAAGAAAGCAGTTGGTTGCCGGTGGATCTTTAGCACCAAATTTAACTTTGATGGAACCTTTGAACACAACAAAGCACGATTGGTCATCAAAGGCTGCTCACAAATCTATGGAGTTGACAATGAGGAGAGGTTTACTCCGGTTGTTAAACTGAACACTAGTCAGGTCCTGCTATCCCTTGTTTTGAATTTGGATTGATGCCTTCCTTAACGGTGATCTCACAGAGGTGTGCATATCTCTACCTCCAAGTTTTGACTCAACTTTTAGGGGACAAGTGTGTCTACCGTGAAAGTCACTCTACGGACCGAAGCAATCTTCTTATGTCTGATTCAACAAGTTCACACAGTGGTAGTGGGTCATGGGTTCTCTCAGGCCCAATCAGATCATGTGATCTTCTTTCAGCATTTCTCCAGTGGCCAAATTGTTATTCTTATTTTCTTTGTCAATGATATTGTGCCACAGGTAATGATCTGCCAGCCTTGGAATCTCTTAAAGGCATCCTCGCCGCATCCTTTGTAATGAACTTGGGGTCTCTCCGATACTTCTTTGGCATAGTGGTTGCACGGTTTTCTTTGGGCATTTTCCTTTCACAGTGCAAATTTGTGATGAACCTATTGACATAGGCCAACCTTCTACTTTGCAAACCAGTGATTGTTTCAATGGACTCCAATGGGAAATTGGTAGATTTTCCCATTGTTGTTTCTGTGAATAAGAAACACTACTAATGCTTTGTGTAAAAACTCATTTATTTTGCCCATACACGCACAAATATTTTCCACGTGGTAGTTATTGTAAGCCAATTGATGCATGACCCCAATGAGCATAATCTCACAGCTGTCTACCAGATCCTTCACTAATTAAAAGGGACAATGGGCTTAGGTTTGCTGTTCTTGTGCCCCTCTTGTTCTATTGCAGTTTATATTGAGTTTGATTGACTCGGGTTCGTCCATGATCGACCATTTACCTTGGGTTTTGCTCATTCGTGTGGGGAAACCTTGTCACATAAAAAAACAAGAAACAATCGATGATTGCTCGAAGCAGCGCAAAAGACGAGTTTTGTTTCATGTCCTTGGGAATCTGTGAAACGCTCTTGTTATGCATCATGCTCCGCTAATTACATATGCCGGTCACTGTTCCTTTACAACTGTTCCGTGATAATAAAGGACAATTAACATTGTTCATAATCCGGTTCAACATAATCACACTAATCATGTAGAGATTGACCGTCATTTCATCGAGAAGTTTGATTCTAGAGAGATTTGTGTTCCATTTGTTTCATCCAGTGGCTAACTCGCAGATATCGTCAACCTCCCTCGGCCGTTGCTTGACGGCTTCAAATCTAAGTTGAACATAATTGACGTCTATACTTCAACTTGAGAGACAAGTATTAGAAGCTATTTCTATTTATTTTGGTTGCCTTTTACGCTATTTATTTTTATATGTATTTCTTAATTTATGCATTTCTTTTTTATCTTTTGGGTGTCATTAGAAAAGATTTGGGTATTATATCTTTTTTTTTTCTATACCTCTTGTATCATGTATTGATGCCCTTTTGTTGCTTAATAATATTATTCTATTCTATTCTCTAATTCTACAAATATTAATATGGTACTACAATACTTTATGGGAGAAAAAACTTTATTATAACTGTATACACACTATTCTATTAATGTAAATTCTATAAGGGAGTTACTCTAAATTGTATAATATTTTGTGTATAGTCCGCTTGGATCTAGTCCTAATTTCTTTAATAACTTATTGGAAATTCAAGAGTTATTTATGTATTCGTGTACTTGGAGTCTCGAATACTTGGATGCCACCTTGAAAGTTTCTACTTCATCTTGCGATTTTAGTTGAAAATAAACTTCAGCAGAGTGGTATATATTGAAGTTAATGTAGTTGAAAATATACTTATATAGTTTGTACATCTACAATAAAACTAGAAAAAGCACCCATTAGGTGGGAAAAATCAGAAAAAAGAACTGCTTGATCGAAGGTAAAATGTAAATAAGTTAAAATTATTTAAAAAAAAAAGTTTAATATCTCAGTGAACATGTAGTAGGAACTAACGGAATATGATGATTCATATAGCTGATCCCAGTTTTAATGATGACAAAAACGAGGATGATGACTGGAGGAGAGGCATGCTATCTTAATGGGTTGTGATTTGATGTTATGGTTTGCATAAAGATCAATATGTCAATGTTAATAAAGAAGGATGCTATAATCTTTGAAGGACAATCTTACTGATAACGCGAACACACTCAATATCATGGCTTTTTTGCTTCTATGCTAATATTAAAAAGTGCTGCAGATATTGAAGTTTCATATGCTGCTCTGGAGCACTCCTAATATTCGTGNTTACCTTGGGTTTTGCTCATTCGTGTGGGGAAACCTTGTCACATAAAAAAACAAGAAACAATCGATGATTGCCCGAAGCAGCGCAAAAGACGAGTTTTGTTTCATGTCCTTGGGAATCTGTGAAACGCTCTGGTTATGCATCATGCTCCGCTAATTACATATGCCGGTCACTGTTCCTTTACAACTGTTCTGTGATAATAAAGGACAATTAACGTTGTTCATAATCCGGTTCAACATAATCACACTAATCATGTAGAGATTGACCGTCATTTCATCGAGAAGTTTGATTCCAGAGAGATTTGTGTTCCATTTGTTTCATCCAGTGGCCAACTCGCAGATATCGTCAACCTCCCTCGGCCGTTGCTTGACGACTTCAAATCTAAGTTGAACATAATTGACGTCTATACTTCAACTTGAGAGGCGAGTATTAGAAGCTATTTCTATTTATTTTGGTTGCCTTTTACGTTATTTATTTTTATATGTATTTCTTAATTTATGCATTTCTTTTTTTATCTTTTGGGTGTCATTAGAAAAGATTTGGGTATTATATCTTTTTTTTTTTCTATACCTCTTGTATCATGTATTGATGCCCTTTTGTTGCTTAATAATATTATTCTATTCTATTCTCTAATTCTACAAATATTAATATGGTACTACAATACTTTATGGGAGAAAAACTTTATTATAACTGTATACACACTATTCTATTAATGTAAATTCTATAAGGGAGTTACTCTAAATTGTATAATGTTTTGTGTATTGTCCGCTTGGATCTAGTCTTATTTCTTTAATAACTTGTTGGAAATTCAAGAGTTATTTATGTATTCGTGTACTTGGAGTCTCGAATACTTGGATGCCACCTTGAAAGTTTCTACTTCATCTTGCGATTTTAGTTGAAAATAAACTTCAGCAGAGTGGTATATATTGAAGTTAATGTAGTTGAAAATATACTTATATAGTTTGTACATCTACAATAAAACTAGAAAAAGCACCCATTAGGTGGGAAAAATCAGAAAAAAGAACTGCTTGATCGAAGGTAAAATGTAAATAAGTTAAAATTATTTTAAAAAAAAAGTTTAATATCTCAGTGAACATGTAGTAGGAACTAACGGAATATGATGATTCATATAGCTGATCCCAGTTTTAATGATGACTAAGACGAGGATGATGACTGGAGGAGAGGCATGCTATCTTAATGGGTTGTGATTTGATGTTATGGTTTGCATAAAGATCAATATGTCAATGTTAATAAAGAAGGATGCTATAATCTTTGAAGGACAATCTTACTGATAACGCGAACACACTCAATATCATGGCTTTTTTGCTTCTATGCTAATATTAAAAATTGCTGCAGATATTGAAGTTTCATATGTTGCTCTGGAGCACTCCTAATATTCGTCACTTTGTAAGCTTTGATATGCATTTGATTTCAATTATTTTTCTTTTTGTTATTTTCGGGGATGCTTGGTTGACTTTTTTCATGCCTCCATTAAGCAAAATATCGGTACTATGAGGTGAGAAATTGTTTGCACTAATTTGACATTGGCCGAATGGATTTATCATAAGAAAATAATTTTCTTCTTTTACCATTTATGGCCAATTACATTTGGTATCGATAAAGGATGATAAAGGTGGTTAATATTTATATTTTTTGCAGCATTGCGGAAGATCAGGTTATTTTTCCAGCAGTAGATGGACAGGTTTCTTTTGTACAGGAACATGCAGAAGAGGAAAATCAGTTTAACAAATTTAGACTTCTAATTGAAGAAATCAAAAGTGCAGGGTCAAGTTCTAGCACTGCTGACTTCTATTCAAATTTGTGTTCTTATGCTGATCAAATTATGGAAGCAATTCAGACGCACTTTCATAGTGAGGAAGTTGAGGTAGGCCGGATTATATGATGTGTTAATTTGGCCTAACTCTGCTTGCATAAGTTAATTAAATTCTAGTAAATGGAGCAGTATTCTTTTTATTATTCTAGGTTCTTCCTCTTGCTAGGAGGCATTTCTCTCCTGATAAACAGCAGGAATTATTGTACAAAAGCTTGTGTGTAATGCCTCTGAGACTGTTAGAGCGTGTTCTACCTTGGTTGATTTCAAAACTTACTGATTTAGAGGCGAGGGCTTTTCTCCACCACATGTGTTCTGCAGGTTGGTATGCAATATTTTTCTATTTAATGAGGGCCCAAAACCCAAACTGGTCCCCTGAGTATTAACAAGTGACCAATTTAGTTTCAGAGTTTACAGTGGCCCACTTTGGTCCCAAACTATTAACCATTGATCTAAAATAGTCCCTAGGTTAAATTTCAGTTGAAATTAACAACAACTATTAAATTTGAGGTTATTTTAAGAATAATAGTTTTAATTGATTTTTCTTTATTGCCACTTTATTTTCATATGTAATAAATTATTTAAATTTTTGAATAAGGATAAATATTTATTTCATGAAGTAAATAATCAAATATAGTTATCTCTCTTTATGGAATCTGAATACTTTTTTATTTAAATAAATAGTATAATAATAAAATATTTTATTACATATAAAATAGAGTAATAATAAAAATAAAATTTCATTTACAATCATTATTCCTAAAACACCTTCAAAGTTAACGTTTGGTGTCAACTTTAATCATGAAATTCAGCCTAGTGACTAATTTGGATCAATTTTTAATAGTGTGAGGCTAAAGCAGAGCACTCTAAAACTCCGAAGCTAAAGTGGTCAACTTTTGATAGTTGGAGGATTACTTTGAGCTTTTGATCTCTTCTATTTAGATGCTATCATTATATCCTGCACATATATGTATTTAATAAGTATTTTACTCATGTGACGCAGCACCGCCATTAGACTCTGCACTGGTAACTCTCTTCTATGGTTGGGCTTGTAAGGGTCGAACCCCAGATATATCCGATTCTTGCAAGTTTAAGTGTTTATCTTCAGACACCATTAATGGTTGCTGCCTGTCAGAAGATAGCAATGAGAGAGGTTTAGGCTTTAGTTCTGGAATCTGTACATATGCCTGCATGCGTCGCAGCAAACTTGAAGCACAATCACAAATCAAGCAAAAGGAGCGTGAAGTTAATCAATCAATATCATTCTTGGATGATGATCAATCAGGGAGAGTAGAGGCTCAAAGTTTCTCGTGTGTTACAGCTTGCCGCATCCCTACATTAGGAGTTGATGGCAGCAACAACTTAGGATTTAGTTCCCTTGCTTCCGGGAAAGTGCTCCGGTCATTCTCTTATAACTCAACTGCTCCTCTAAATTCCAGTCTCTTTCTCTTGGAAACAGATTCATTTTCATCCAATATGGAGAATGCTATTAGACCAATTGATAATATTTTTAAGTTTCATAAAGCAATCCAAAAAGATTTAGAGTATCTTGATGTTGAGTCTGAAAAGCTTATAAACTGCGATGAATCTTTTCTGCGGCAATTCAGTGGAAGATTTCGTCTACTTTGGGGTCTATACAGAGCTCACAGCAATGCTGAAGATGACATTGTTTTCCCTGCGTTAGAGTCAAGAGAGTCGCTTCACAATGTCAGCCATGCATATACTCTTGATCACAAGCAGGAGGAGAAGCTGTTTAAAGATATATCTGAAGTTCTTTCAGAACTTACACAATTGCATGATGGCCTGGCGAAGAGAGATGGCAATATGGATGTATTAGCTAACAAAAGTTGGAAAAGGAAGAATAATGAACTTATTACAGAGCTTCAAGGCATGTGCAAATCAATACGAGTTACACTGGACCAACATATTTTTAGAGAAGAACTTGAGTTGTGGCCTTTGTTTGATAAACATTTTTCCATTGAGGAGCAGGACAAGATTGTCGGCCGTATAATTGGAACAACTGGAGCGGAGGTTCTACAGTCAATGTTGCCATGGGTTACTTCAGCACTCACGCAAGAGGAGCAGAACATGATGATGGATATGTGGAGGCAGGCAACAAGAAATACTATGTTCAATGAGTGGCTAAATGAATGGTGGAAGAGTGCTCCAAGTTGTTCACAAGATGAAACACAGAATGGAGGTCTTCCAGAAGGTGCATATTTATATATATTTTTTATAATTTATTATGTCATTCGCCTGACATGAATGGAAATTTTCTCTTCTTTTTTTTTGGGGGTTCTACAGGCGGTGATTCCCAAGAAAATTTTGATCAAAATGGCCAAATGTTCAAGCCCGGATGGAAAGATATTTTTAGAATGAATCAGAATGAGCTTGAGGCTGAGATAAGGAAGGTCTCCAGGGATGCTACACTTGATCCACGAAGAAAAGCATATCTTATTCAAAATCTTATGACGAGGTTTTAAATCTCATGAAATTGCATTTTTTTTAATTTCCATTTTTAGTTTTAACATTTTCAAATGAGATTATTACGCTATGTAAATCATTTAAATTATATTATATCCGTTATAGCCGCTGGATTGCTGCTCAACAAAAGCTGCCTCAAGCTAAAAAGGGAGATAGTCAAAGAGATGATCTATTGGGATTTTTCCCATCATTTCGAGATCCTGAGAAGAAAACATATGGCTGTGAGCACTACAAAAGAAATTGTAAGCTTTTAGCAGCTTGCTGTAACAAGTTGTTTACGTGCCGTTTCTGCCATGACAAAGTTAGTGATCATTCGATGGAAAGGTACCAATATTTTACTGTGAAGCAATGATGCTTGACCTCCTATGAAATTGTGAATAATTGGCAATATTATATTTATGGTTTGGTCATTTTTATCCGCTATAAATTTAACTTATATTGTTGGTTTAGTGATATTTGAAGAATTCTGGATCCTAACCTTGTGTTGTTTGCCGTATTGGCAAGCGTAATGTTTTTTTTTTTCACCTAACTATCATCCTGGGAAAAACCACAGCCTTGAAAAAAAAAAATTAAAAAAAAGTGAGAATTAAGTGGTATTCAAAAAATTCATGATTGCACTTCAGGATACTGCTACATATCAATTTTTTGAATTTATTGACAATCTTGGTTCTTTCTCTTCCCCTTGCGGGGAGACCTTTCGCGCGCGCGCATGTGTTTGGCAAATATAATGTCTTCATAGTATTACTTATTACGNTGATTGCACTTCAGGATACTGCTACATATCAATTTTTTGAATTTATTGACAATCTTGGTTCTTTCTCTTCCCTTTGCGGGGAGACCTTGCGCGCGCGCGCATGTGTTTGGCAAATATAATGTCTTCATAGTATTACTTATTACTTCTGACATACTTTTACCTAGCATTGAGCTTGTATCTTTTAACACCCTTTCTGGTTTAGAACTTTGATGGGTAATCATGTAAATTTATTGGAAAATAGTTGGATGATGGGTCATGCAAACTCCTTGTGAGCTTTTATGTAAAATTTGTATAGTAAATGCTCGATTTGTGAGAAAAATGG
>JXCR01145025.1:41219-53370 GCA_002079205.1 Phalaenopsis hybrid cultivar | reverse complement strand
ATATATATATATATATATATATATAGATAACTGCTTAATGCATGGCATAGTTATTTTTTGGGATATTTACATATAGGTTTGATGTCTAAATTTCAAAACTTTGTGTCTTGAACTAATGCATGAATACGTGTCTTTCACTTTTAAAATATTAGTAATAGTGATAATTTGCATGTGATGTGATGTTAAGAGTTTGAGTGTTATGTCTGCATGTAAATATCAAAGTCTAGGTGTTAGCTTGAAATATAAATATAATAATTGTTTGGTATATACATGTAAATGCTCTTTTATTCTTCCTTAAGCAATCATATAGGAAAGTGTAGGCTAGAAATATATACATTTATAGGGAGAAGGGTGGTAGATGGGTAACTGCTATTCAATAATATTGGGATCACGTGCCTTGAGGGGGACATAATCTATAACTGAAAGAAACCCCTACACTACGTTGGGACTTCAAAGCTTAGCTTAAACTCATTCTTCATAGAGATAGAAAGAGAGATAGAGACATAAAGAGAGAGAAATAGAAAGAGAAAGAGAGAGGAGAGAGAGAGAGAGAGATTATAGTGAGTTTGTCCATGAGTAGTAACCACAACATATAAGTTTGATTAAGCTCATAGGTTGATGTTTTTAAGTATCTCTATTATCTATCTTTTGGCACAAGAAAGTTTTACTTAACTCGTGATTAGTAGTATGATTAAGAATTGTTAGGAGTGACTGCTGTTTCTTAATCTTAGAATGACAAGCAATAAAAATAATTAAAAAAAGCTTGAGAAAAAAACATGAGTNTATTATTTATATAATAATATATTATATATATTTATGTCTAAGTTTAAATCATAACACCTCATGTGGCAATGTCGTTAGTGTCTTCTTTTGTATAGATTTGATTCAGGTTCGAATCCCACACTTTACATCTATTTTTCTCAATTTTAGTTTAACGAGCCAATTTCGAGCCGAACACGAGCCGAACACGAACGCGAATATTTAAATCGAGCTGAACACGAATACACTGTTCACGAGCAGATTCGAACACGAGCTATTTCGAACGAGCCGAACATGAGCCCAGCCTGAGCTCGCTCGAGCTCAGGCTCGTTTACAGCCCTATATCAGTCTGATATAGTATGGTATAGTATAGCCAAAGCTGGCTATTACCTTCAAATCACAAGAACAGATGAAAATAATCCCAATAAAGACTCTATTGTACCTATTAAAGCAGCTGACACAGACAAATATGCAAATTAAGTTACCACAACATTATGGTTTTAGTATAAGAATTAAGTCTCCGAAAATTTTCTTATGATTCACTCTAAGTTATAATCAATTAATAAATTAATAAATTACTGATTTATCCCCTTCTTTAATGTCATATATATATATATATATATATTAAACTGTTTATTGCATGGCATAGTTATTTTTTGGGATATTTACATATCTAACACCAAAGGTTTGATGTCTAAATTTCAAAAGTTTGTGTCTTAAACTAATGCATGAATATGTGTCTTTCACTTTTAAAATATTAGTAATAGTGATAATTTGCATGTGATGTGATGTTAAAAGTTTGAGTGTTATGTATGCATGTAAATATCAAAGTCTAGGTGTTAGCTAGAAATATAAATATAATAATTGTTTGGTATATACATGTAAATGCTCTTTTATTTTTCCTCAAGCAATCATATTGGAAAGTGTAGGCTAGAAATATATACATTTATAGGGAGAAGGGTGGTAGATGGGTAACTGCTATTCAATAATATTGGGATCACGTGCCTTGAGGGGGACATAATCTATAACTGAAAGAAACCCCTACACTACGTTGGGACTTCAAAGCTTAGCTTAAACTCATTCTTCATAGAGATAGAAAGAGAGATAGAGACATAAAGAGAGAGAAAGAGAAAGAGAAAGAGAAAGAGAGAGGAGAGAGAGAGAGAGAGATTATATTGAGTTTGTCCATGTGTAGTAACCACAACATATAAGTTTGTTTAAGCTCATAGGTTGATGTTTTTAAGTATCTCTATTATCTATCTTTTGGCACAAGAAAGTTTTACTTAACTCATGATTAGTAGTATGATTAAGAATTGTTAGGAGTGACTGATGTTTCTTAATCTTAGAATGACATGCAATAAAAATAATTAAAAAAAGCTTGAGAAAAAACATGAGTCATGCATTTATATTGTTCTATTTGGAAAAAAATAATGATAATTAGGATGTTTCAACTCCATAAGTTAAGGAGACTTTAATAAAATTTTGTATGTAATCTATTATGAGGAAAAATTATCATTATCATACGATCTGCATCTGTGAAATTCATATGATTGATTTCATATATATGTTCTTTGTAGTAGTTAACGCTACCTATCAGGAGCAGAACCATGTTATCCTCAAGGAGGATAATTGGTCATCTTAGAATTTGAGATTTCTCTAAGTACTAAAATTTAATAACTTTCTTTTTGTAGTTTAAGTAAAAAAGTAACTAGATCAGGATCTAGTTCCCCTCAAAGAAGAGGTATGACTTTATTTATAGAGTCTGGAGGAGGCCTCATCGGACAGTCATGAGAGATTCCCTCGATCAGAAGACTTTCGGTGAGCATTAGAGCACATATTGGATTTGCTTGCCGAAACACTCAATTTGACCATAAACTCGTCATATTTGAAATACATTTGACCATCTAATTATATAATGAAAGCTTCCAAAAGTAATTTAATGATTGGCATGGGCTCTCGTATTGGACTAATTTTAATATTGTTGAGTCCGTCTCGTCGAGCTGGTCAATTTGACTCTAAGTTTGATGAAAACAAAGTTTTAGATGACTTTTAATCAAAGTTTAAATATTTCTTGCTAAACTAATTGCTTTAAGATTTGTGTCATACATCAAGATTCGTGTTGATTGATGAAAGTTTTTTAAATGGTGATCGAATCAGTAGCTAATCAAATAATTAGAAAAAAATATATCTTTTCACTCTTCACCAATAAGGACTATATAATTAAGAAAAGTATTCATAATGATTCCACTTATGACTACAAAAAACAACCCTAACCTCGAATTAATTATATCCATAACCCTGAAGATCTAAACTGCAAAAAAATAATTTCTAAAATGATGGCCGACATCATCTAATATGATTTTCATTTTCTTTAAGCTCATGTCTTCAGTCAACTAAGAGCTTCATTTAATTTTCATTCCCAACATGGTACATGTGGATGGGTACTCACATTGCATCATGAAAATGTAAATTAGTTATGATTCAGCCGACATTCAAATTTTTTTTGTTTGCATTTTTAATAATTGATCCCATTCCAATATGAAATGAGCCTTTCATGAACCTTATAACTAACCAATATAACTGGGGAGCACCTTCCCAAGTCATAAATAAATGAAAGTACATGGATGATTTTATTTAGATGTGCTCAAGAGTGGGCGATGGCGTAAATTTAACCACATCATGTGCAGAATCTACGTAATCATCAGCACATTCGGACTACGTACGTAATATTTTCTCGTGCATGCGGGACCTACAAACCGACCAAGTATTGCTTTGAACAAACTNATGTAAATTAGTTATGATTCAGCCGACATTCAAATTTTTTTTGTTTGCATTTTTAATAATTGATCCCATTCCTATATGAAATGAGTCTTTCATGAACCTTATAACTAACCAATATAACTGGGAAGCACCTTCCCAAGTTATAAATAAATGAAAGTACATAGATAGTTTTATTTAGATGTGCGGAAGAGTGGGCGATGGCGTAAATTTAACCACACCATGTGCAGAATCTACGTAATCATCAGCACATTTGGACTACGTACGTAATATTTTCTCGTGCATGCGGGACCTACAAACCTACCAAGTATTGCTTTGAATAAACTTGCATGTGGGTTCAACGTAGGCTTAGTTTGGCTATCATTGCATGCACATTTATAGGAAAATGTTCATTGTCAAATATGTTATAATATTCATAGGGCACTTATAATATGCTTGAATTGGCTGAGTGGAATGAATAATTGGTCTATATGGTCGAAGTTTGTTTTTTTTAACTATATTTATCACTGCAACGTTTCTACAACTACTTGTACATTTTCCTGATTTGAATAAGTGGACATAATGTATGTAATGCTATGTATACAAATGAATCATGACAATGTTGTGATAACATGTTAGTTCTTTCACCTCATTTACATATTTAAATTTCATGTGTTATAAATAAGTCCCTTATTTGTTGGTTTTGGTGAGTCATTTTTTGTGCTTAATTAGGATTAATGTCAAACTGATGAAAAAATTATGACGTGCAGAAGCCTCGACATACAAATAGGGCTCGACACAGGCTCAGGTTGGGCTTGTGTTCGGCTTATTTGAAACTGGCTCGTGTTCGAAATAGCTCGAGAATCGTGTGTTCGTGTTCGGCTCGAAATTAACTCGTTAGAATTAAAAAATCTATTAATAATAGCATTAATATTTTTATTTTGAACCATAAAACATCGATTAACTAAAAATATCTCAAGAATAATTTTGATACAAAATTTTACACAATATAAATATCAATGTTTTTTAGCCAAATAAGTATATTACTTCAAAATTTTACTTTCATTTTAAAAAAAAAATAAATTTTTTTTTACAAATTTACAACTTACAAAATAATCCAAAATACAAATAGTCTCTCAAATAAAATTCAAAAAATATAAAAAAAAAAAATTGTAATGCACGCTTATATTTACAAAATTACTTTTACACATGCACTTATGATTTATACACACCTAAAAAATACAAAAAATTCAATCAACTTAAACTCTCTATGATTTTGTACTCGTTCCTCAATCTTTTTTTTCGACGATATAATGAGCAGTGATTAATAAATGATGATGAGACGATGGCAATCTTGCATCTGCAATTCTTACTTATGTATTAGAATAAAAATAAAAGTTAAGATGTAATTATTAAATTGAGGCTCAGATTATACATTATGAGCTCCTTTCATCACTTTCATGTAAATCAACTATACGGTTGCACATTTTTGAAGTCCTTACTTGGCAAGATGGCTGCAAAAATTTAGTTTGAGCAGTAACAAGGAAAACTAAATCTCAAAAGTAATTGTAGTGTTGTATTTAAAGCTTGTTTTAATGTAATCTTAGGCTCAGACAAATGCACTTGATAGGCAAAATGCTTTACTGAATGGAGCTAATGGCAATTCCAATCATACCATAAAGTAAATCTGATAAAGGCTACACTAAGTCTCATCAAAACTTTCTAGGTGCCGCTGTATGATGAACAAAATATAAGATGTCATAGTCATAAAAAATTCAGGATCAGTTGATAGAACAATAAACCCTTTGCAAAACTCTTATATCAGATTTCAAAGCCATGAAAAATCAGACGATGTAGAGGTAATAGGCGATATTTCACTTCCAAAAACTCCAAAAAACTAGATTCCACTAAAACAAATTATATAAATCTAAAAAGAATTTTAAAAAAATTAAGCTAGGAGGCGAGCTTGAAGATAAATATGAAATATTAGAGAAAAGATACTCGAATATAACAACTTGGTGGCCTCACTAGGCTATTATAGAGAGAGAGGACTCAGAGGAGCAACCACACAAAATATCGAGCAGTCCAGTCAACACCGTGGACAAAGGGACAATGTCAAAGACAGAGAAAAATAGAGAACAAATGCAAACCCTAAGCTATTGTGATCTTGCCTCCAGTCTCTCAGAACTAGCAATTTTGAGAGGAGAAGTAAAAGATGACGAGACACTTCACGGTTTTGAGAGGAGAGGGAAAGGGGAGATTGGGTGGTATAATTGATTTAGGGTTTAAATTTTAAATATATATAGTAGATATAGTTAATGGTATAACTTATATTATATAATTATATTACATTTTTTCAACTATTATTAATATATTATACTTAATAAGTTATTATATATTATAGGATTTAATTTTTTTAAAATATGATAAATTTTTCTTTAAAAGATCTAAATTATTTATAATTTATAAAATTTAATTATATATATATTCAAGTCTATTCGAGCCTTCTTGGTTGGCTCATTTACAAATAAGTCGAACAACATCTACTTACTGAGCCGAACATGAAATATTTGTGAACGACGAGCCCATTTGACAGCCCTATGAGAAACCATGAAACCACATCATCATAAATTCACACGTTTGTAGTATAATTTTCTCAACTATCTTTGTCCTTAAGTTATAATTATTCCTCCTAGTTGACATTGTGACATTATAACATTAACAATTTTTAGCTTTTTTCTTATAACAAGACTGCAAGAGTACATAAAAGATTCGAACTCAAATGCTTTCGATTTGAGTTATAAGATGAGAAAAAATTGAAAATCTAATGAAGATAAAAATATATTTATAGTTAAATCAAACTATTCTTTTCTTAAGTTTTTGCCATAAAAAGATAATTGCTATACAATCTTAATTAATTCTCCATCACGACAAACTGGTCGCCAAACCACTGAACATATAGCCAATTGGAAAGAGACAAACAAAACCCGAGACAATCGCCCTCTAGATCTCCCCACTCTTCTTTTGGCTCTCTCCCCCACTCTCTCTCCATCTCTAAACTTTGAGTGCATCTTTTTATTTCTTATATTGTTCTAGTGGGGCCTACTCTATTTTTTTCACGGTGCAAATTGGGGAAAAAAATTTGCGCGTTGTGTATGTCAGCAGGTTACAAAAAGGGTATTGGGGGTTATATTCGCGTTATACCCCCTGTAATCTCCATGTAATCTATCNGTCTTTCAAAAAAGAGTTCAGAGGTACATGGCTATGTTGATGCTGATCTAGTTGGAGATATTGATATCAGAAATACAAAGGTTATATTTATAATATTGGTGGCACCGCAGTATCATAGATCTCTAACCTGCTGAAGACAGTTTAGCTGTCTACTACAGAAGCTGAGTACAAAGCAGTGTCAGAGGCTGTAAAAGAGATGATATGACTATAGGGCTTCTTAAAAGAATTGGGCAAGAAGAACAAGAGGGCATTCTCTACAGTGATAGTCAGAGCGCCATATTCCTTGTCAGGAATCCAACATTTCAGTCTTGGAATAAGCACATTCTGATCAGATATCACTTCATACGGTCATTGTTGGATGTTGAACAGTTGTTACTTGAGAACATTTGTGGAAGTCAGAACCCTGCTAATATGTTGATAAAGGGTGTTGCTCTTGAGAAACTGAAATTGTGCGCAACTTCAGTTGGTCTTTTAACTTGAAGACAAGGGCCTTGAGTTGTATAGGTGGATGATATCATGTTGAAGAAAACGGTTATGCCGCTAGTGGAAGATATCAGATTGAGGAAGAAGATGTAGCCAATATACAGATTTTCAAGTGGGAGATTTGTTGAGTGTGAAGCCCGGTTAAAAAATCTAAAATATATATGTTTGTCGCCTCTTCTGTAACTATTCCCGCCTATTTACTTTTGCCTATGGAAGGTGGGTCTCACNAGTGTGAAGCCCGGTTAAAAAATCTAAAATATATATGTTTGTCGCCTCTTCTGTAACTATTCCCGCCTATTTGCTTTTGCCTATGGAAGGTGGGTCTCACCATTAAAGAAATAGAAGAAATTGCATTTGATGTGAAGTGCAATCTGTAGTTTCTTGCGGTTCTTTTTTTTGGTTGTCTNAAATAGAAGAAATTGCATTTGATGTGAAGTGCAATCTGTAGTTTCTTGCGGTTCTTTTTTTTGGTTGTCTTCACAATTTTGGTGGCTTACGAAACACAGAGGAAAGAAATCTCTTGGCTTCTACGATAGAACTCTAAGCAGGAAGAAAACGCGAGGTTCGGCTCTCTCAGACTTCTTCTTCCTCCTTTTGAATCTCCCGTGTGACGTAAGAAAAGGAGGCGTAATTTTGCATGTGGCTTAAGCATGAAGTAGAAGGGATTAAATCCAATTTCCGATTGGATTGGAATTGCAAGGCATCTCTAGTTCGATCGTCTTCTTCGGTGTGGTTCTTCAGTGTTTGCTTACGGCAGTATGAAGGAAGAANAGTAGAAGGGATTAAATCCAATTTCCGATTGGATTGGAATTGCAAGGCATCTCCAGTTCGATCGTCTTCTTCGGTGTGGTTCTTCAGTGTTTGCTTACGGCAGTATGAAGGAAGAATCGCGAGTGCTCCTCTCTGTGGCTTCTCCTTGCTTCTCACGTCACTCTCGGGTAGGTGAAGAGAAAGAGACAGAAGGAGAAGAGAGAAAGAGGTAGAAAGAAATCTTTCTTGTAATTGTCGAAACTATCAACCGGTGTAATTTCCTCAATTAATAAAATCCTCTGCAACTCCATGGATGTAGACAATTTGTCTAACAACGTAAATTTGTGTGTTCTTTTGGTGTGAATTTTTANAGAAGGAGAAGAGAGAAAGAGGTAGAAAGAAATCTTTCTTGTAATTGTCGAAACTATCAACCGGTGTAATTTTCTCAATTAATAAAATCCTCTGCAATTCCGTGGATGTAGACAATTTGTCTAACAACGTAAATTTGTGTGTTCTTTTGGTGTGAATTTTTCTCGTTCTATTTTAAATATACCACAACAAAGAGATGAATAGGGGTGGCTAGAATAGCGAGGGCAGCATGAGGGACAATTGGGACGATAGCTAGGTAGTGGCAGAGGGCGGTTGGAATGTCTGTGACAATGAGGGAGGCAAATTCTGGAAGGTGGTAGCATGTGGGAAGGGGTAAGGCGCAGGTTCTGGAGATGACACATTAGAAGGTGAGGCACGGTGGTGGGGACAACTCCTTGTTGTCCTCGGTGGCAACAACAAATAGAAAAACATCTGGCATTAATAGAAAATTGCAGAAAGAAACAATAGGACAACTATCCCGAGCAGCTGCAGTAGGAATGCAATAGCAGGGATGGAATAGTGTGGAGGAAGTGAAAGAGGATATAGGAAGATAATCACCACATCAGGAGAGAAATAAACCGAAGCACCATCCAATCCCTTAGATACAACCCTCAAAAGGAGAAACTGATGTCGGCGGCTGTTCCAAACAAACTCACACCAAAAAGTAAATTTCAAACCCCTAATACTATATATATATAGGAAATTACTGAAAAGGAATGAAAGGTAATAGGAAAAAAAAACATAAGAAAGGAAAATGAGATTATTTCGGCCCGTCTCACTCGTTATTTATTCTTGCGGCAGTGTAGCAATCACAATATCGTGATAACTTTTTGTGATAAGCTTCTGTATCAATCTTATTGGATTGGTGTAGCTTCGATTTCATCCATCGAAGTTTTTGTCTCATTGTATGACGTTAGGTCGGCCACATTGAAGATGACAGAAACATTGTAATCTCCCAGTAAGTCAATCATGTTAGCATTGACATTCCAAAACACATCTTGATAGAATAGGTATCCATCATCTTTTGTCACAATCACAGCTTGAAATTATTTGTATGAGTATCCTTATGAACCAAGACTCAAGTCATCAAGTTTATAATTGGCTCTCTCCACTCTTCATATTCGTCCTAATGTATCTGATAAATAATTATGTAAGGAGGAATCAACTCTGAGATGGAATCTATGTCATTTTGGACTACACTGAAGTATAACTACTCAAAAGGGTCATCTTCTTCTCTGCAAAGATTTGGATCTCGATATATGAGGTTCCTTTCTATAAAGCTCCTAGGGAGATTTTCAAAAATTTAGTTCATCTGTCTAACCTGATCAATTTTCGGTGGGTATACTGTTGAACTGAGTTTAGTACTCCAATGATTCCTTATGGGCTTTCAGAAGTAACACAAAAGAGTCTCATCTCGGACATTCTAGACCTCTCTCAGTAGGGGCAACTCAGGAAGTAACTTATATATCTGAAAAGTCTGAATTTCTTTTATCTGGATTTGCTATGTGTCTTTTATCGGTTCTTCAAACTCATGGCCTTTTTGGATACGAATACCAGTCTGTTGATGCTCTTCTCTACATCTCATAAGCGACATTAAGTTTTTTCCCCTTGACCAGGCTTTCGATGATTATTTCCTTTGCGTCATAGCTATGTTTTGGGTGTGGGTAGGTGGAAAACGTGTAAGGGTGATGTACGATGGAAAAGAAAAAAATTAGGTGGAGATAGATTTAGGTATGGTAGATGCTAGAAACTTTATGATAGGATTAGACTTAGGCTAGCTATGATACCAAATGATTCCAGAGTTAACCCAAATCATGATAGGAAAACCAAATATAATTACTGTAAAGACGATTAGGAGATTACAATTCACACACTGGAAGAGAAATGCAATAACAGAGACAAACAAACACAACTAAATTGTATCCTGATGGAGGTCAACGAGCTAAGTGGGAATGGATAGGTTGGAGTGTTGGGAGGGGGCAGATTCAATAGGTAAAGGTTTCTAGAAGGTGGATGAGTTGTGGTAAGGCCTGGGCCTTGTTCTGGAGGATAGATAGGGTGATTGAAACATCGAGGACATCACGAGGAACAGCAGGGACAACAACTAGTTAGTGGCGAAGAGTGGTATGGGTGGCTGGAATGGCTGCGACAGCGAGGGAGGAAAATTCTGAAAGGTGGCAGCACGTGTGAGGGGTAGGGCGTAGGTTATCGAGGTGGAGGNGGGCTTTCAGAAGTAACACAAAAGAGTCTCATCTCGGACATTCTAGACCTCTCTCAGTAGGGGCAACTCAGGAAGTAACTTATATATCTGAAAAGTCTGAATTTCTTTTATCTGGATTTGCTATGTGTCTTTTATCGGTTCTTCAAACTCATGGCCTTTTTGGATACGAATACCAGTCTGTTGATGCTCTTCTCTACATCTCATAAGCGACATCAAGTTTTTTCCCTTTGACCAGGCTTTCGATGATTATTTCCTTTGCGTCATAGCTATGTTTTGGGTGTGGGTGGGTGGAAAACGTGTAAGGGTGATGTACGATGGAAAAGAAAAAAATTAGGTGGAGATAGATTTAGGTATGGTAGATGCTAGAAACTTTATGATAGGATTAGACTTAGGCTAGCTATGATACCAAATGATTCCAGAGTTAACCCAAATCATGATAGGAAAACCAAATATAATTACTGTAAAGACGATTAGGAGGTTACAATTCACACACTGGAAGAGAAATGCAATAACAGAGACAAACAAACACAACTAAATTGTATCCTGATGGAGGTCAACGAGCTAAGTGGGAATGGATAGGTTGGAGTGTTGGGAGGGGGCAGATTCAATAGGTAAAGGTTTCTAGAAGGTGGATGAGTTGTGGTAAGGCCTGGGCCTTGTTCTGGAGGATAGATAGGGTGACTGAAACATCGAGGACATCACGAGGAACAGCAGGGACAACAACTAGTTAGTGGCGAAGAGTGGTATGGGTGGCTGGAATGGCTGCGACAGCGAGGGAGGAAAATTCTGAAAGGTGGCAGCACGTGTGAGGGGTAGGGCGTAGGTTATCGAGGTGGAGGCACGTTGGGAGGGGAGGCATGATGACGGGGAAGGCAGGAATATCAACTCCTTGCTGTCCTGGATGGTGGTAGCAAGAAGAAAGTGGCTGGCAGCAGATTGAAGATGGAATACTGTAGGAAGAAACAGCAGTGTTTTGGGCAGCTACAACAGGGATGGAACAGCCGAAAGCAATTTGGGAGGACGCATAAGGGGACAGGGAAAGATAATCACCACATTGGAGAGAGATATAGCCCTAGAACCACCCAATCCCTCACATATAGCCCTCAAAGGAAGGAAAGGATGCCGATGGCCATCCTAAACAAACTTTTGCCAAAAACTTACTTCCATACCCTAATATAATACATATTGGAAATGACTAAAAAGGAATGAAGCGTAATATGAAAGAAAGATTAATAAAGGAAAACAAAATTATTTCGGCCCGTCTCCTGCTATAGTTATTCCCGCTGTACTGTTGCAGCTACATTACCTCTATAAATAATCAGAGGGCTATTTTGACCCTCCGCTCAGGTGTAATAACATGGAACATTTTAGAAGCATATCACAATAGTACTTGACCATGCAACTTGTTTGATTTTTATTATGAGCAGTTGGATGTAATAATAACTACTGCTCAAGAAAAATACTGTGTTTCAGGACGGTCTATCACTGCCCCTTCTGCAACTTATGCCGTGTTGGTAGAGGACTTGGAGTCGACTTTTTTCATTGCATGAAATGTAACTGTTGCCTCGGAATGAAATTAGT
>JXCR01145025.1:25703-39343 GCA_002079205.1 Phalaenopsis hybrid cultivar | reverse complement strand
AGGAAAAAAAAGGATTTTTGTAACCATTTCATTATCCTTTTCAATCCAGTTTGGACATGAAATTGCTGTATTGAACACATGATCATTATAATCAGGCTGCTATTTACACAAATTATGCATCAGATTTATAGTGCATGTGGGCTTGTTATAAGCTTGAAACAGTCTTTTACATAGATGGCTGTAGCTTTTTCAGCTTTATATGAAATTGAATTGTTTTTAAAATTGTTTGTGAGACTAAACATGCAAATTCCTTAATTAGTTTATGCATCTACGGTTGGAAACGAGCCGAGTTTGAGCGAGCTCAGGCTTGACTCGTTTTCGGCTCATTCGAAATTGCTTGTTTGAAATTAACTCTTGTTCGAAATTAGCTCGTGAACAATATGTTCATGTTTAGCTCTATTTAAATATTCTTGTCGTGTTCGGCTCGAAATTGGTTTGCTAAAATTAATTGGAAAAAATAGATGAAGGGTGTTGGATTCGAACCTGCATCAATTTTGTGCAATATAAGACACAAAACTACATGACCATGCGAGCTATTATGGTCTAAACTTAGATATAAATATATATAATATATATAAATTCTTTATTTTGAGCTCAAACGAGCCGATCACAAGCGAACAAGAGGTTATTTGTATTCGGCTTGTTTATAATTCGAGTTTAAAAAATTTGTGCGTTCGGCTCGTTTACATAACGAATGAACCGAATATTAGCTATTAACGACCTAAACACAAGCTGTTTGTGAATAACACAACTTTATATGCCTCTAAGTATTGTAGGTGCCAACATGAAATTTGCAGTTGTAATTGCTTTTGGTAGGTTGTTTGAAGGTTTGTGTTTAGTTTGGATGGTCAAGTTTAGTACTGTGGGATATGGCCATAAATTTAGGAAGATTTGCAGACATACCACTCAATTCCTATGTATTTACATATAAAACACCTAAATTTTAATTTTTTGCATGGAAACCACTTCTCCTATGCATAACAAAGTGTATTTCAATTTTAAGAGTAAATGAGCTAGTATTTTTGCATAAATGTAAATGCAAATTTTAGCTGTTAAATATGTAAACACATGGTGACTGGGTGGTACGTCTATAAATGTCCCACAATCTTAGTTTTATTTTATTTCTAAGAGTTCAATAATTTTGTAACATGGTTAAGTTTAGTCCTAGCTATGTTCATTATCAACATTCTTATCATTACAATGGTAGGAAGGAGTATGCTAAACAAGATAAATGCCTCTAATAATACAACATGATTCAAAAGACCTGGAAAATACAAAGAAAAATAAGAGTATAGCCAAAATGCTTAAATATGTGATATCTTGAATAATAAAATATGAGGAGTGTGACACTATTGAATGAAGCTTCAAAGTGTATGAAGAATATGAGGAGAAGGTTATTATAGCTACTGCGACTTATCTGTGATCATTGAGAGGGAATTGGATCTGCTTATTTAGTTATGAACTAACTCATAGGGTTGCCAACATGTGACCTTGATTGTGAACTCAATAGTGATAACATCATCAATGATAAAGATAGATACATCCCTACGCATTACATGTTTGTTAATAGTATTCTTATAGGGATAAAAGAATGCGTAGGGCTAACTTATTTCGATATATTGGGTTGAGATTTATGGTTTATTTGGGACAGTAATAGATGCTTCAAAAAGATGTTGCAGGAGAATTTACTGTGAGAAAGTTGTTGGTGAAATAGTATGTCTGTTTTTATAATTTAACTATGAATCTGTTGTGTTGCAGTTGTTTAAAGACTGTAATGCCCTTATGTATATGTGTTGGTCGTAACTTTACTCTTTTAGAATAAATTCAAATAGATTATCAAAATTAAATTTTAGAAGTTTATAAGAAGTTACAAGTCCAACATATTACATCAAAAGTTATGCATCATTCAACATCGAGAAAAATGAAAATTATAATTATAATAATATGCAATATTAACATAATATTATTTTTGATGTCCAAATGATCAAGTCTCTCAAGAATATTTATCTAAAGCTCTCTTCCCACATGGTCACTGTCTGAAGTGGATTCATCGTAGCCATCAGTCCATCTAAAATTACTGTCATCATCTAGTGATCTATTTCTAAGACGCCTATAAAATTTTTTCTCACAACTAGTCTTTTTGTTATGATGTAAATATCAGCATTAAATCAATGGTTATAATACACAAATTTAGAGACAGTATAAATCCTTGAACTCATCATTCATAAGAAAGTAGAGTTTAATACATCCAATATTATGTATAAGAATGTGATGAGCTTATCTTATGTTATAATGAGAAAGTTAAAAACAAGCAAGAGTTTTAAAAAAACCACAGTACACAATGATGTTGATATATTAGTTAGCTTCAGCTATATATATTGTTGAGAAAATTAGGGGCGAAGAAAAACAGTAATCGACACAAATCCAGAAGAACACAAAGATTTAACGAGGTTCGGCAGAGATGCCTACGTCATCGGGAGCAGAGCGGCGTATTCCTTTCAATATTCAGAAAAGAAGTTACAGAATAGAGGGATACCTCCTGGGGTTACTAATAGGCCTATTTATAACCCCATGAGTAAACCCTAAGTACAATACGTAATTACAACGTTACCCCTATACCGTACCGCGGGGCTTTGCCCCGCACCCCCAACCCACGTAACTTCCCGATTTGGACAGATTCTTCCGCTCCGCTCCGCTTCGATACAGTGTCTGTCCCTATATGGTATATGAGTCATACATACCACACAATTCTTAGTATTTACATATTTACACCCAAAATTTAATATTTACACTTATAATTATTGAGCTTTTAAAAATATGATGATAGTGGTATTTTTTATATGATATTAAAGATTTGAGTGTTATGCATGTAAATATTTAAGGTTACATGTTAGACATGTAAATACAGAANAGGCCATGGAAAAAGTACAAACTTATATACTTGGGACAAAAATGTGAACCTAAAACAGCAGTGTCACAAATCGATGCTCCCTAATTCATAAAATAGCATTTACAAGAGGTCACTAGTAACAAGTTCCTTCTGAATGTATCTTAAAATAACTAGCATAGAAGAATTAACGGACATGTATCAAACAACCATCAGGTCCATCACCACTCATCAGATATATCTAAATGAATTAGTTATAAATAAGAGAAGGTAAAGCAATGTCAAAACCACTAGCAGATATAGCAGAAGCATGGAATATTTGTATTAATTATCTGATAACAGTAACCATTACATATTTCATAAAACACATAGAGCGAAATATGACTTAGCGACCAAGCATTAAAAATTAGAACTTTTCAAAGATATTATAAGATAAAAGGTTAAAGCATGAGAAAGTTTACGTGAAATATGGCGGATAGTTGAAAAATTGAGGTAGTTTAAAATCCCCCAGCTTCTGCATCTAATCATTCCACAGATTTTCCACAGCACCAGTGCACCGTAGGTTCTACGATGCAAGAGAATGTGCAATTAAAAAAGAGGGAAAAACATGCATCGACAATAAGTAATGGTTATTGGTACTTTTTTGTTAGCAAATGAGTAAAGCATTGGAGTTCAGTAATTCCTGTAAAACAATCCTCCTGATGATCTCTGAATCCCCCATCTGTAATGGTTATTGTTGCAATTCTATTAGGGAAAATGACAGTATCACGAGCTTGCCTAACCAAAATCAGGTGGTGTTGAATGTCACAATTGTTTTTTTGTTTGAATTGTAATGACAATATCAAAATTGTAGTTTTGCTATCATTAACCTCGATATTAATTATCAGCAAAACCTGACGAAGTAATGTTTTTAAAAACTAAACCATTATTCAAACCAAGAACTTCATGGGTAAACTGAGTGTGTGAGGATGTGGGAGTGGTTGTCTGTAAATGCACATAGAAAAACATAAATACATATCTAAAAAAAAATGCTTGAACAGTCGGGGCCAGTCTGGTAACGGATTTAGAGCGGGATTTAACCCAGATTTAACCAATATCTTGACAGACGATCATTCTGGAAAGAAAAAGGCCGCAGATTTGATAAATACGGATTTCCGGATTTCGGCCTTAATTCCCGGATTTACTAAATGGCGTGAATCGGCGGATTTAGTATATCCGGGACGGGCTTACCTTTCCGTAGGAACAGAGCGGAAAGAGGAGACAGATAGGAATTTCGTGTCTCTGTACACCGGGATCCTGTCGTTTGCCTTCCCCGTTTTCTCTAATCGCAACTGTATCCTGACGGCCTGGTCGCGACGGAGATAGTTTTGGGCGAAACAAGGAAGCAGGGAGTTGGGAAAAAATTTGCTTAAGAACACCCACCCAGCTCTCATTTAGGTTATGTTGGTGTTATATCTTCATTATATTCATGTCATATACCTATAATTTTCATATAATTTTTATGTAACCTACATATGTCCTAAAATAGAAGCGCAGAATTTATTTATAAGTTCAGGTAGGTTACACGTAGATTATATGAAGGTTATATGGAGGTTACGAGCAATATAACGCAGATATAATGCAGATATAACCCGAATATAACCTCCATTATGTAGTAACTCAGTACGCAAATTTTTCTCCATCTCCAGGAGTTGGGGTGGGGAAAAAAACACTCATTTCATGCATGACCCGGCACACTAAGTTTTATGTCGTGCAACTCGGCCCAATGATACAAACAAAAAGAACATTTAGGGAATAGTTCAGACATTTATGGCATATTTTGACATTTTTTTATGTTACTATTTTTTTTTTTTTTAGTGTTTCTCTTCTTCTGCGTAAAACCTAAATTTTTTGGAATAGTTCAGACATTTATGGCATATCTCCAGTGTTACATGTGTTATTGCCTTATTAGTACTGTAATAACACAAATAATACATCAATAACAAGACAATAACACCTTAATATAGTTGTGTAGTGATGTTTATTACAGTTCTAACTTGGTGTTATTGAGGTGTTATTGTGGTGTTATTATTATGTTATTGATGTGTTTTTAATGTATTGTTGTGATGTTACTTGTGTTATTACATTAATAACACATAATAACACAAATAATACATCAATAACACCTCAATAACACAAATAACACAACAATAACACCTCAATATGGCTATGTAGTGGTGTTAGCTGTTTTACTCATTGTACATGTGTTATTCGTGTTATCATTGTAGTAACACCACAATAATGCTATAAGTCCTTTTAAATAAAACCTGAATAACATTTAATAATGTGAAAAGGAGTGATTTAAGAATGTTGTCTCTAAAATAATGCCCATGTTGCGTTACTTTTGTTGTAGGTTTATGAATGCAAAGACTTTCAATAATAGGTGTGTCCTTCTACAGTAAATGGTGTACTTGATATTGTTAGATGTAACGTCTCCGAGGAGACCTTAAAGTTGTTGAGAGAAATGAATGTGATTCAGTTTTTTTATATGCCTCTGTATCCCCAAGTTAATTTATTGGCCCTACATATCTTGAGATTTTGGAATCATGAACGGAGAGTGTTCGTAATGGTGGGAATGAGGTAACACTTTACCCTGACCACGTTGCTTTGTTGTTTGGCATGTCTAATAGAGAAGTACTTAGTTGGAAGAAAACTCTGTTGTCTCGTGTAGATACTAGAGAAATAAAGGAAGAGTTGACTAGTGTTCAGGAGAAGAGTCTTTCATTCCTTTTGAGCAATTATTTATGAAGTTCTCACTAACAAATTTATTTTTTCCCTCGAGCAATTTTTTTTGTGGCTGCAATGCTTTATTTTTTTGGGGAGAATGTACAGTCATTCTCATCTTTTAACTAGTCTGATGTCATTTGTTATTTTTTTGTTAATCAATTGAACATTGTCACTATCAATATATGACTGAATAAATTACTTGGATACATCAAAGAATTTGTTTTTCTTTTAATGGTAATTGCATATTGTAAACATTTAAAAAATTTCATTGTGACTTTATTTTTATTTTTTTTCCTTCTAACAAGTTTGTTATGATATGTCTCATCCTCGGCTTTGGTTTTATGAGCACATGTCTTTGTTTACTCCTATCTCATCTGAGGCTAGACTTCGCATGTTGAGGTGGACAACAATTTATGGGTGGACAACACCACATATTCGTGAAGCCTTTAAACAAAACTAATTGTTAAGAAGCTTGATCATGTAGATGTAATTCATTTATTGTATTAAAAGATTTTTTAAGTTTTATAAGATTTTCTTAGATTGCTTTATTGAATTTATTTTGGTTATTTTGATTTTCATTGTAGGTTAATGACACTTTTTTAGAGTTAAAAGAAGATGGACTTGATGTGCCCCTAGTGTGTGTTGTTTTTCTGTGTATTTTATATTAATTTAAATATCTGGTAACAATGTCAAAAACTTGACCCGTCCTGAAATTACACACTAATTTAGCTTTCAAAAATATGACCAAAATCTTGACCCAATTTTTATTAAGTATTTAATGTTCAAAATATAAATGTTTTATAAAATGCATAAAATACTTCACACACTTGGAGTTCTACGCAAGTGCACATATCACTTTAAATAATTTAGGGCTTTCTTTAAAAACTCCAGTATCAATCCCACGAAGAAGCTAGGTAAGAAATCCTTTAGGCTAATTCTAGTTTACTACTATAAACAATTAGTTTGGAAAGTTGATTACAGTGGTTTTAATGTATGCTAACGAAACTAAGTTTACTAAATTAATTTATAAACTTTAAAGTTAAATTTACTAAGATTAAACAAAGTTTCGTGACGAAGAGTTCAAATTTAAGAAAGTACATTCCCACTACAATGAGTTTTTGGTTAATGATAGAGATAAATGGTTTGAATTTGTATTGTGTCAAATAGGAGCAGTTTTAATTCTCTACCCTGATTTAGTGTTATAGAGAATCATTGGTTAATCTCAGGTTTTGTGTCTAAATTCAAGGTTAGGCTGCGAGGATACTGGCTCTCACTCCAGAGCTCCCACTTCCCTTCCCCTGAAGTCTAACACTCGCTTTAGTTTTTAAACACTAAAACCAAATTGGTGATTTTAGTTTGTCACCCTAAAATCTCCAAATCTACACCCAACAATGTATATTTCCCTATTTATTTGCACCTAATTTCATGAACGAAACACTCCTCCATGGAATTAAATGTGATTCTCACTTTGTTGTAAAACTCATACTCCATTTTTTGAATCATATGTTTCACAACAAATTTTAACATTTTAATTGGCCAGATCAAAAAGTAAATTAAGAGCGGAGTGGAAAAATCATCACAATTTATTTTATATTTTAAAATGGAACATCTAAATTATCTCTTCATTTCATCATATCTCGGAGTAGGGAGAAAGATAAAGAAGTCTACTCAGAACTCATTAGAAAGATACGAAAAAACACAAATTTTATATATTAAAAAAAGGTTACAAATTAAAGAAATGAAAGAACATAACTTATCTTAGACTCCTTCTCAAGCAAATCCCTTGAACTTCCCTTGTAGCACTTTCTCTCTTTACAATCAATACTAAAATCTCTCTTAGAAGTGTAATGAAGAAGAAACCTCTCACCTTCCTTCTCCTCTTACAATTCTTCAAGAAAATCCTCTCCACACACAAGAATTTACTCTACAACACACTAACGCACACTCACGCACACACACATAAACCCCCATACACGCACAAACCCCCACACACCATGAGAAGCACTAAGCCCTCTTTTTTTAAAGAGACATCAATTCCCTTCTTTTTCCTAAGAGACAAATCTATTCATCTAAAAGACATGTCTCTTCATTTAAGAGCCTTCTCCAAGTATTTAGATGCATTGAATCACTTCATCGGGTGTTTGAATCACTTGGGAGCTTTCTAAAACATCAAAATTCGCCAAAAATCAGTTCATAACTGTCCCGGGCGCTGTGGACATCGGTCTGGGAGCCATCGGTGCCACTTTTCGTCGCTTCTCTGGACTTGGGTGTCGTCGGAGCCGGTCTGGGCTCCTTCAGCGCTGGTCTGCAACAGCTCCACTATTTCACTCTGTTTGACTCTGTTTCGCCCCATTTCAGTTGTGTTTCGTTCTTAACAGATAAACCAGAAAAATAAGCACGAAAACAATCTTTCTTTAAAGTGTAATTTCATTTAAAAATATGTGAGAAGTGTAAATGAGATTAAGCATAGAAAGACATATCGAAATGTGCCAGGACAGAATTTTCTTTCTTGCTCATTTTTTCTCCAAATTGCACCATTTTTTCTTCTTTTTCTCCAAAACTCCATTTCTTGTCTTTTAAACCAAAAATATGCAAAATACTTTCCTTTAAAGTGTAATATCATTAAAACTCATTAAAATTGAGCATAAAATATATATGAAAAGTAGTCATTTTTTAGGCGTATCAAAATCCCTCAAACTTAACTGTTACGTGTCCTCAAGTAACACATTTACTACGTTAAAGTTATGACTAATGGTAGAGAGTTTAACAACTAAATTTATATAATTTGGTCTACTAAATATAATAGCACAATTTAAGAAATTTTTTTAACAATTTAAGTTAAAATTAAAAGTATAAGAAATTCTAGTAATCAAGTCTAAGATTTCTAATTATCTATTCATTTCAAGAAGAATTGCAATTTATCATATTAAAGTCACTTAGAATATCCATATGAAAAAGAACTTCATGAGAACTTTATTATTAAGGATACTAATACTCAAATAAAAGTTTAAAAATGTAATAAAGCTTCTTCTTCAAGTTGATTCAAGTGAAACCAATTTTTTATTAGGCATCTCTTCAAGCTTCTCCTCACATAATTTTCTTTTATTTTTCTTTTATTTTTATTTTTTTTTCTTTTAGAATCATTTTTAATCCTTTTTTTTTCTTTTTCTTATGAGGATTACTATATCTGGATAGCCTTTAATAATTTTGAACTTCACTATTCTCTTCTTAAAGTTAAAAACTTTTCACATTCCTTCACTTTATAAATTCATATTAGCTTTGAAGATTTTCATAAAGTCTCATTCTTTTCTTCTTACATGAAACTCTAAGATTCTTAATACTTCAAAAATACAATTTCCTTTACTTTAGATAGAAAAGCATAATCTTATTCTTTCGTACCAAATATGTTAACTCTAAAATCAACTTTTATTATTAAAAACTTTTACTTAAGTCTACTATATATTTAGAAACACAAATATAGTTATCAAAAGTTAGCCCCTAATACCAAAGGTTATGTTAAATTAAAGTTTTAAAATATAGCTAATTGAGGACAAATAAAATTTAGTTTCATTCTTTTAAAGAAAATTTTCTTCCCCCCAAACTTAAATTTTTAAATATTTTGCAATCAATTCCGTAAAATGTATTAAGAAGAAAAAGTAAAAGTTGAATCTACTAACTACTACAACTTCCTATCAATTTCATATACATTCATAATCAGAATAGAATGACTGTAGGAGAAAGTAAATTTAGCCTAAAACATGCATTTAATAATACTAAACTAAAAGGAAGTATACTCACTTTAAAATTTTATTTTTCTTCCTACCCCCAAACTTGATTTTTAACATGTATAGAATTTAATATAGAAAATATAAGTACGAAGTAAAATATTTTAGAAATTATATCTACCAAAAATGTGTATAAAAAACATCTACAATTTTTTATCAGGATATAAAATATGTAGTAGAAAGTAAATCTAAACTAAACATGCTTGATAAAATTTAAAGAAAGGTCTAACAAGCATGATAGGTATCGTCATAGGAATATATATATTTATGTGTTCTCCAAATCTTTATATCATTGTAACACAAACACAAACACACATAATAAATGAGGTCAATTTTTCCTTTAACTCATCGCATCTCACTAACTTACTTCCAATTTCTAACAAAATCACTACACAGATATATTGGGTACTTATAAATGATTTTATAGATTATAATCCTAAAGATAAGATTATCCTTAATATATCGGTTCTTGAGCACCAACCCCAAGCATCACCATATCCCATTAATTAAGCACCTCTAGCAGTTGTAAGGATAGTGTAATATCATCCACATGTTACTCATCAAATACGCTAGCTACTCCTATCAAATGAAAACAAGGTCAAAGAATGGAAGTAATAAAGTTGAGATGTAACTGTCACTGTTAAAATTCATGATGTCTCCTGTAAAACTCAAGTCTGGGTGAGACCCGAGTTGTAGTGGACTCGTCAACCCAACTACTACAAGAAAACATACAACTCTAACCATAATAAGAAATTAAGAAAGCACTTCCCTCATGACACAAAAAAATAAATCAAACCTCTAACAATCCAAACAGCTACCAATCATCAATCAAACTAATCAATCCACACTAAAACAAACACAATATAACACTAACAATTATAACTCTTAAGCACACTAAATCAAATCACACTGATAACTATGGGTTGCCTCCCATAAAGTGCTTTGTTTAATGTCGTTAACCCGACAAATGATTCCACCTGCATAAAAATTCCATTTAAGTAATCCTTGATCAATCACCCAATTTTTTCCAGATCCAGGAATTTCTACAAAGTCCTCAAACTTTAAATTTTTCTTTCAGCTCTTCCTTTTTATATTGATTCATATCCTTGTTCCTCATATTTCCTTCTAGATCCAATATTCTTCTAGTAATTTTCTTAATTTTCATATTAATGTCATCCTTGAAATTTATAAGAAATTGATCTTTATATGATACTTCATGATCTCCTAAACTCTAGATAATTTAGATATTGGATCAAATTATTCTAGGTTACTCTTGTCTTTCATGTTATCTTCTAACTCTTCCCCTTGGTACCGAGTAAATGGTGGAGGTGGCCTTTCTATATATCTTTCTAATTCCTCAGGAATTTCTTCCATTGGTCTTTTTATATCGTTATCCTATCTCTCAACCCAAAGTTATTTTGAAACATATCCTCAAATTCCCTTCTAAATATCAATTTAATAATTTTAAATTGCTCATTANGGGGGGGGGGGGGGGGGTAACTGTTAATTGCATTAATAATCTGCCACAGTTGGTTTTTTATTTTCCTTATTGCAACCTCTTGATTTTCCAACTATCTCATCATTTAAATCACAACCTCTTCAAACATTAGTTCCTTCTCTGTGTCCCATGGGTTGAAGTTAAATTCAGAAGGATTATTAATTGAGTTAATAATCCGCCCCAATTGGTTTTCCATATTCCTCATTGCGGTCCCTTGACACTCCAACTCACTCTCCATTTGAATAACAACCTCTTCTAATAAATCCTTCTCTTCATTCTGGGGGTTGAAGTTAAAATTATGAGAAAAGAAAGTTCATCATTATAATAGTCATGATTATTCCATCTACATGTCCGATTAAATTGATTATCTTCCCAAAATTAGTCTTCTCCTCCAAAATTATTATTTCTATTAAAATTCAAATGATTTTCCCAACCTAGATCGTAATAATCAGAATAAGAATTATGTATCTCGTGGTCATATCTTTCTATGTATTGATCCAACTTCCTCTCAATATCTACAACCTTAGAAATCAAAATTGTAAGCATATCTTCTTGAAAATTTATCACTCTCTTGGGGTTGACTGTTTTAAAGCTACAAGCATTATAATCCAAATCTGAATATTCATTATATTGTTGATCTGCCATATCTACATTAAATTCATGGAGTTTTTTCAAATCTCTCCCAAAAGTCCTCTCCAATTTTTTCTTGTAAAATTCAAGGTCTGCAGCTCATGAACTACGTATACAAATCTAAAGACTTAAATAATAAGATAGATATCAAAAATATTATCGGTATTTTGGATTTTCTTTAAAATAAACACACAATAGTTAAACAAACTATATAGTAATACTATAAATTCTAAATCTAAATCTGCACCTAGGGCTTACTATTGCTTGGATTTGAGGCAGTTTTAAGGCAAAAGAAGTTTGAATTTCATCTTCTCTCGGCAAGAGCTACACTTTGAACAAAAAATTTTGATTTTTACCAAGGATTTATCTTACATTGTCGCGATTCAAAATTTTGAAATTTTTTTAAAAAAATTTGAGAAAATCCATTGTTGAAGAACTCTTACTTAGTAGATTTAAGTTTAAAACATTCCATATTGTGATTTTCAGAATTTTGGGAATTTATTTTGATTTTATCAAATTTTATTAGATTACTATGACACCGAGAATAAGCAAGGGAAAGAGAAAGGTGGATTATGATGATCGAAAGTTTGTCAACTACAAGACTAACATTTGTTTCAATAGTCTGCTTGCAACTAAGAAAGTAATTTCGGATCGAGGATTTAAAAATCCGGGTAGAGAATTGAAAAATTAATTAATGCTCAGCAGTGGGAGAATTTTTGTTACTTTACTGCCGAGGCTATTATTGGTATAATGATGGAGTTCTATTTCAACTTTAAGGAAACTTCTGAAGACTACGTTTTTGTTCATGGAAAAATGATAGAATTTACTCCAATAAGAATTAATGAATTTTATCAGTTAGAGGATGTGTATAGCTGTTAGTACAAATTATTTTCTACTACAAATGAGGCCTTAGATGAAGTTATTTCTTTTCTTACTGATGGAAGAGGAGCTTGAAAGGTGAAGAATAATGTTAAGGTAAACTTCCATCTTTCTATGTTAAATGTAGTATCTAAGGCCTGATATTATTTCATATCTGCTAGAATGATACCAATAAATCATCATAGCGAGGACAAATGATAGAGCCATCTTGAACTTCTGTATCCAGCAGATGAGAAGGATAGATGTAGGCTCTACTCTTTATAGAAACACTCGTTCTATTACTTTGGGAAAAATTTCTGGTGGTTTAACACACCCTGCCCTGATCTTCACACTATGTGAACAGGCATGAGTTGATTTTAGAATGGATGAGGAGAGGATTGAACCTCTAAACTCTTTTGGGCTTGCAAATATTAAGACTTATGAATCTCATGTTGGATGGAGATCTGGAAGTAGGAGTAGGGATATTCCTTCTACTTCTAGTACCCCTACTCTCCAGGGACTTATGGAGCAACTGATGATCCAATAAGGAGATATCTTGAGAATGGAAAGTAGAATGGAAAATATAGAGGCCAGAAATGCACATAGTAATGATTTGACAAGACAGAAGTTTGAATATGATGCTGCTTATGATGATGCAATGGTTAGATACATGAGGGCTGACCACTTAGTTCAGTTTCTTACTCACCATGTCTTAACCCTGTATTAACAACAAAACTTTAATGTAGAAGAATAAGATGATGATGATGACTGGTGATGTTTTAGTTTGATCTTTTGTTTAGTTTATAGTTAGTTGTACTTTATTGTTATTGTTGTTTGTTTTAAGAGTTTGATACTTTGTTTTATTTTAGATGTTATGCTATATTATGAACAGTAGGATTGTAAAACTATTTTTGCTTTAGAATTTATTTTAGTACCGTTGTTTGTTTTTAGTACTTTGTTGAACGTATTTATAGTTAACTCTTTCTCAGCAAATTTTTATACATATTATGTGTTATTTAATGTTTTAAGTGTTGTAGCTTTTTTATTAGCATCTGCAATATTTCAGAGTTAAGTTTCAATATCAAAACCTTCAAGAAGTATTTACTTTATGTATTAAATGCTTGCTTTTACTCTTTATTTTTTTTAGTTTTTCATGCTAAATCTTTTGAAAATTTAAGTTTGGGAGGGGGGGGGGGAAAAAAAATTCCTTTTTAAA